>JAMKCH010010221.1:0-27812 GCA_023653785.1 Ophioderma brevispina | reverse complement strand
GGGGAAAACCAGGGGTGGAAGTTACTTTTTTGGGGAAAACTTCCAATTTTGGCCCGACAAAAACTTCCAATTTGGCCAAAATCGTGATTTTTCCCAAATTTGGAGATCGCTGAATTTTGCCAACCAAAAAACTTCGTCATTTTTCTTCTGGCCGGGGGGGGGGGGGCTGGGGTCAAGAAAAAGTATTAGGGGGGGGGGGGGGCGCAAATTCCCCTGCCCCTCCACCGCTGGTGCCGCCACTGATGAGCTTAACAACAAGTTTGTACACTAAATCAATAGGATGTTTGTTGGTTTTTGACAAAACACAAAAATATGATGATTATCCACAAAATGTGGTCAAAAAGGTCCAATTTTCTTTGCTAACTTCTTTTGATAAAAAGGTCCTAAAGTTAGAGAAATCTTGAAATAAAGTCATCTTTTTTGTGTTGAAATGCTCACAAGTCAAAAGGAAAATTTTAGGGATATGAGCTTAATAAAAATCTCACTTCCAATGGCGCTTCAAAACTTCCAATCACCAGTAGATTGAGCCAAATACACCCCTGATTTTAGGATGATTGATGTAACCAGAGTCATGAATTGCGATGTCGTTAACTGTGCACATCCAACTACTGAAGTCAAGCCTTGGTAGATTAGCAGACCTGCCTCATAGTGGCATATGCTATAAGTTATATAGTTTTTGTAGACTGGTTGTTGTAAGTTCAAGCCTTAAAACGTACATAATATGTCAATAGTTGTTCATGTACAGGGTGTTTTCTTACACGTAGTAACTATTGTTAACACAATAACAGGCGACTCTTTGGTTCTTTCCATTTATGGCAATATGGGAAAGCCACCTGGCAGATGGCTTTTCTTTTCGATAGTAGATAAATCTTTTAAACTGGCAACCATCATTAATGTTATGCACACCGTTCCCAACACACAGTGCAAAATACCCCTCGTGCTGCAAATGTCACGTGTTTGTGCCATGTGAATAAGTCTGGACAGAATGAGTCACGCAGCCCCCCCTAGGAACAAATCTTTAGTAAATATAGGGCCGGGGTATTAGGGAACGGGGTCCTCAATTTTTCGTAGGCATTTACTATAGTAATTTATCTGTAACCCAGGGCGTTCTGAAGCAGAAGACAAGCCAAGACTGTGGGGATTAGTCTCGTGGCAGTGGTAATGGATGACAGATGGAGTGTTGTCAAAGATGGACTTATCTTAAAATGGAGGGTTATGAGAACGTTCCCGGCTTAGGTGGTCATGAAAATCATTGCCTTTAAAAAGGGTTATACCACATTTTGTACCGCTCATATTTATTAATAACTAATTGGTTGAATACTTCTCTAATTGTGGATTCAATAGATGAAAACATCATATTCATAGGTGAGCTCACGGCCTTCCAGGAGACTTTTTTAGTACTTTTGGTCTTGGCCAGAGAGTGAGTCAGTTGGATTTTCTGATTGAGAATATAGATATCGGGGATCCGATGTAGGGGTGGCAAGCTATTGAAAGCAGGACCAGGACGACCCGAGAAGCTACAATATTTGGTACCAAATTTTCACCTCATATACCATACGGCAGTGCTACAGGTACACAATATAACACTGTGGAGACCTACAACTGCCGAAATACACCAAACAACAAAAGGTCAAGATTAATCACAACATTGCGTGGTCAATCCACGCTAAGAGGTTCACGGTTTTGTTTTCAATTCACAATATTAAGGTTTAGCTTATTATGACCAACTCGACGGTGGTTTACCACTACCGAATTATAAATTCACTTCTTAATCACTATAAATTTAATTTTATGTAGTGTACGTGTACCACTTAAAGGTGCTTTGTTTCCGATGTATTGTGTGTGTGTGGTTATCTACTTGATATGAGGAGCCTGGCACTTGCACATACACCGCCATCAAGTTACCGTTGGGGAAACACAAACTTGCGTTTGTAGGTAGACGCAAATAAATGCATGATGCAAAACCCTCTATCCAATACTGTGCTAATATGATGGTTAACCACTCTTAAAAGACGGCGTTTTTTTTGTTTGTGTTGTTTTTGTTTTTTGTTTTGTTTTGTTTTGTTTTTTTTTTGGTTTATATCTTTAGAGATGAAATGGATTTGTGGGCTCAAATTTCAGGACGACAGATGAGAAAAACGGCCTTTCATCTGATATCAAATCAATACTTACTTCTGGGTAAAGCTGGGGGGGGGTCCAAAGAATGCGATCGGAACAAGTTGCCTTTAATATTTGTTTTGGGAAAAAAGAGCAACACTTAGACATACGAGAAGAAATGGCCACAATTGATTTATTACACAAGCCAAAACACGCACAACATTCCTGGGATAAATCTTGATAATATCTTTGGGTATTAACACTTAAAGTGACCAAAGGGGTTTTCGAACTACGTTGTGTGCCAAGGGGGGGGGGGGGGTTCCATGGGA
Source organism: Ophioderma brevispina (assembly GCA_023653785.1). Lineage (NCBI taxonomy): Eukaryota > Metazoa > Echinodermata > Ophiuroidea > Amphilepidida > Ophiodermatidae > Ophioderma > Ophioderma brevispina. Next base: position 25,386 of record JAMKCH010010221.1, on the reverse strand, counting down.
CCCCCCCCCTAAGGAGGAAACCACTTTCCCGAGGGGGAATTTTTGACGAACTTTTATACCACATGTGAAGGGTCATAAGAACACCCCAAAGCAGAACAAAAATGAAAATGTTAGTTGTCTGCAAATTAGGGGCAAAACATTGTTTTCAAAACACGGAAAATTGGGAAAAAAGACGAAAAATTCAATGAGCCTTGCCCTACACCAAAACATTTGAAAACTTATTTTATGTTGATATCTTTCTAGAAGACCCAAATTACATATATTTCACACAAAACTAGCAGTTTAGGGAATCCGGTATTTTACGGATGTTTCAAAATACACGTCATTCCCCAAGAGTTTGTACCGTAACGGTTTGGCAACATCCATGATGAATTTTTGGTTTCAGCACATAAAGGGTTATGTTTTTTTAGTTACTAATAATGGTGTATTAATGTATGTGTGAACTTATATCAGCAAAAAAAAATGTGCTTTGGTTCTTGTTTCTTATTCTTATTTTTAAAATATTCGAAATGATCGTTAGATGCCCAAGGGGGGGGGGGTTCCATGGGACCCCCACTATAATTAACTCATTAACGGCTAATTGGTCGATTTAATTTTAATTTTAAAAAAAAAAAAAAAAAAAACGCATTTAAAAGTCGGACAATAAAAAAATCTGCGCAAAAAATCCCACGCGTAAAGCGGCCAGGCGAAAAACAAATTTTGGGGGTCCCTAGGAACCTCCCCCCCCCTTGAGTCATTAAGTGTTAAACAGATCCTAGTAGTGGTGCAGTGACCAAATACCAAATTGGGACGTACAACAGAGGCTATAGAATTACAACGCATGAAACGACTGAAGAAGAAGGTAAAGGTTTTCAAAATGTATGTAAGTAGGTTTTGTTATACTGTACATTCAATAAGCTTAGACCCTCGGTTTTAATTAATCTTAGAGAAGGTATTTGTGAGTTGGCATTTTTCTAATTACCCAACAAGATTTTAGAAGTGAATGCTGAAAAGTATTTCTTCACACCACAATCTATTGAATTTCTGCGATTTCTGGCCATCAATCGGCTAAGGAAATGGAACAGGCCGAATATTCGTAATGAGCATAAACTTTTTCGGGAATGTTCCGTTCTAAGATAGGTGTGTAAATAGTTTGATCCTTGGTGTAAGACTTGGATGAAATGAAATCAATTAAGCCCATATGGAATAAAGCAAAATTAAACACCATTCAACTTATACATTGTGTATATTGATTATTTCGTGCAGAAAATTAAATGAAGGATAACCAAAGTGCATCGATCTTTGACAGTGGAAGGACATTATCGATATCACGAAAAATGCTTGTACATGGATAAATCGCGTCTATTTTATTACAGGGATTTTATTCCTGGGTAAAAATATGTCACATAAAACTTTCACAGAAAATACAATTACAATACAATTCTTTATTATGTCCTTTTTAAGAGAAGATGACACAATGTGCAGTCCATGCCACGACCAGGTCTTCTAGTCCGCCAATATTGATCGCTGGGGTATCGCTACACGATAGTCGATCCGTACTCGTATGAAATAATAAAAGACCACATCACAAGTCATTTGGTAATGGTTTTAGGGGACGTTGAAAAATCATTTGCAACTGTGACGGGAGAAAAGGGTCAAAATCAATAGATTGTAGGTAAAATTCAATTCATCTGTTTTGACACTTAAACAAATCCTTTGTTGCTTTCACGATTTTTTTCCGACACCTTCCTTCTCTAATATAATTAAAAACAGAGGGGCTAAGCTAATTGAATGGAAGTAGGTATATTAAAGAAACATGCCGTCGCATAATTCGGATTATTTTTTTCCAATATGTGAATTATTTTGGTCCAAAAAATAAGAACTAAGTTAAAAATATTATAATATCCTTTATACAGGGTGAGTCCAAAAAAAATTGACCTGATAGTCCGCCCATTTGAATTTTTAAATAACATATATCAACATATTTGGCGCATTGCAGCGAACGCTTATTTCATTTTTAACTTGCTGCAAAGATGATTCATATCGGTTAAGTATAGGCCGAGTACAGTCTTCGAATCAACAATCTGCAATGAATAAATGGCCTGATTTTCTTCTGGACACTGAGTTCCTTCGCTGAACGCCGTTTCTTTTCATGTGAATCCGTGGAAAGAGCAGAAAACCGACACTTTGTTCAAACGACTGTAGCTCGGTCTATAACTAAACCGATGTGAATGATCTGTGCAGTAAATAAAGATAATGAACCAAGCTTTTAGATGATACCATTATGTTAGATATATGTGTGGCGGACACAATCAGGGTCAAGTTTTTTTTTTGACTACCCTGTATATAATATAGTTACAATACGCTTGTCAAGGATACAAGCGAAAAACATGAAGCAGGACAAAAACAAGCAACCATCTAGATTGAAAAAATTATGTTTGATAGCTGCTGCACAGGGGAATACTGAATGGGCTCTTAACCGTTTAATTACTCCTCAAACCATGTTACCTTTGAATACATTCCAGTGATTTGTAAATACAGAGAGTTTTGAATTTATTCGATCTGTGATGCGCAGGCCAGTGAAGATCGTTAAGGCAATTCAAAGTATGAGGGCAGACTCTTATGAAGAGAACTATATCAACATGAATGAAAAATAACATGGGCTTCAAAAATGTGAATCTGTCAGTGCCGTGCAATATGGGAAGGTAAGGGCAGAGTGCCCCCTTGAACACTCAGTGCAAAACCAGTCGTTTTTGGACCATATTTACCCTTCGATTGGAACGACCTTGTAATGAGCCCCAATGAAGTTCGTGTTGAATATTTGTAATAAATCCTTCTAGAGTAGATATCCCTTTCGTTAAAGGGAAACTAAGCCTTAAAAGAGCGACAAGCTTATGTTTATATATTATAAAATATCATATAGTAATTTCAATCTATCAAACCCATTCCCTCTCAAATTAAAAGATTAATTAGGTGTTCAGAGGTGAATCCATTTTTACGTTGGATTTGTGGGAGAGCGGGCCTAGTGGCCCTAGTGGAATCCCGGAGGGGTCACTTTGCTGGGATTTATTTGGTGCTCAATTCTGGAGTGTTACTTGTATACGAACTATTGATAAAAACACACAATTTACCGCTCTCCTCCATGGTTCACTTGATTGGGCAAATGAATCTGAAGCATCACGTCCTCGGAGGGGGACGATAAGCCGTCAGTCCCGTTGTAAAGAGAGTCACAACTGTAATGTACATCGCAGTCAAGTCAGTGTCGAACATGAGTAGGGTGTAAACCCCTGGGTGTTCCCAATCCGTCCCAGTCTCAAAAGAGGGACCATGTTAGGAGCGTCAGTATCATGGATACACGCGGCCCCGATCAGCTTACTGAGTTGGAAGTAAATCCTGACCACCACCACAGGGCACTACCACTGACTTGTGGATAGGCTAAATAAGAAGAACTTTGGATGAGTAGCCTGTGCCCACTAAAGAGTGCCGTGTAAAGAACCTGAGTGTCCCCCATAGAGAGTGTTCTAGCTACCATAGCAAAATGTACGAATAAACCGTGAATTTGTAGGGACGAGGCCATTTGGTACAGTGCTGAAACAAATGATGCGTTACAAGCACTCAATGGGAAATACAATAGGCAGGTGGGTGTAGGACACTCAGTCACACGGACACGTAGTATTAGAACCCGCAAAGCGATCATACTGGCCTCCTAAATATGAAGCACATGTGAACATCAAAACATATATTCTTAGTGATGAATGGATTGGATTTGGTTGAAACCTTTGCGTGGAATTTGGGCTACTATTGCTGAAAGCTCGCCGGGACAGCAATTATGAGGGGTCCGGAAACCTTGACTCTAGCCATAAATTCCCATAATGTTGCCCTCAGGCGTTTTCAATGGAAAATTGAAACTTGTAACCTGATATCGCTGGTCTGCCCACAGACGTATGTTTGGCAGCTGCATCAAGTAAAGATCTTTACTGCTAACGTCCCTGGTGTGCGCGGCCTAAGAAATGTCTAGCACTGGACCTGGTAAAGGTTATGCATGTCTGTAAACATCACGGGGGGGGGGGGGGTGGCGTTGGGGCCTTTATAAGGTCTGCAGCATATCAGCCGATCGTGCCATTTCCTTTGGAAACAACGATTGTCTATTTAAGTATTCCAATTTGTCTCCTGACAAGGTGACGCCAAGAAATATTGTTTGGAGATTGTTTCAAGAACCGTGGCCAGAAGCTTGCATTGAAAATCATACTTAACATTTCTTCCTACAGAAGCGAACGTGTTACACTTTTCAGGCATAAGGGACATTGAGCCGCTTCTTTTCCCAGGTCTCCAGACTCTCAGATTGTTTAAGACTCTCAAGTCCGTTGGTGAAGAAACTCTATATACGACGCAGTCGTCTGCAACAACATTTTTTTATGGCATTCGGCAGGTCTTTATATAGATGAGGGGAAAAGGGAGGTCCCACGACGGTGCCCTGGTGTACGCCTCTGACGCATTCAAGTGTTCTCAATAGTTGGCGCTTAGCTAAGCGCACCAACCATATCAAACACCTAGGATATAAACTTCACCCATAACAGCTCCCCGATTGTCGCTTGGGTCGAAGACGGCATTGAGTATGTATCTGCTCAAGGACAACAAACCACGTTGGCCAAGGTGGGGCTCGAACCCATTTGAGGAGTGACCCCCCTTATACCAAAATGCACGTTTTTGAAGTAATCTGGCAGAAGGAACTCTATCGAACGTCTTTGGCGAAGTCTAAATGATGCGTCGACCTAATATGTTCTTTAGGTTCCCAATCTTCTTTTTCTTCTTGCGTATGATGCAGCAGCTAACTGGTTTAAGTTGGTGGAGCTCACTGTTGACATCAATATTCCTCATCTCAGTATCGGCTGTAACTGCGACGACACCCACGTGGGATGTCCTTCTTTGCTATCTTAATGGAAGTTTACATCGTGCTGTGTAAGAATTGTACAGGATGGAGGACGATGGTTGGCGTAAGGTTAGGCCTTATGAATACACCATGTTTTCAAACTGGTCCCAGACTGGCTTTCGGAGTTTCTACCTTTTTTACTGACTTTGTTGGTACAGACTTGGCAAGGCTCTCCTTAGCGATCAGTGATGGTCTGTGTTGAGACTTCGGAAAGCGTCGAGACACACGGGGAGCAGGAATGCCCTCCATATTTACAAATTGCAAGGTCAAGGATTTGTGGTTTGTTCCCCCTCCAGAGTAGAACTGTCTGGTTGCTTGGGTTTGTACAAAAGTTGTACGCCAGATTGGAAGCCCATTTCTTAGGTGGATCCGTCAGTGTTGGTATTCGTGTAGCCCCTGGTAATGCTATCACTGTTGAAGTCACTCCGCGTAATCCAAGGTGCACCATAAGTTAGGTGAGAATCTGCGTGAAGCCGTAGTTAGGTGGCTTGTAGACATTGATGGACGTCTACAATTTGGGTCGTTGACCATTCCAGGGTGGAATCTGCATGCAGGTGCCGATCTATTTTCAATGAGAGTGTTTTCTGACAAAGGTGGCAATCCCTGTGTAGCGTTCTCGGTTGTGCCTAGAGTATAGTCTCAATTTTTCAGATGGAACTCGTTCAGTTGCGTGTTTCCTTAAGAGATCGCACTGGACTTTCTCGTTTGTGAACGATTTCCATGATATATGCTTTGCCCTATTGAGTCTTTCCACGTTCAGTTAAGCACGGAGATGGCATCTGAACTTGACATCCAATGATGCTTGCCTAATTATAAGGGCACTTGTTCCAAACTGACAGATGGTCGTGTTCCCTGACGGGTATGGATGAGATACAAGTGGGTCAATAATGGGCCATTCTCCGATAAAGTGTTCAGTTTGGTCTCCAAATGACCACCTATCAAAGGAATTTCTGAAGATCATTGAAAATCGTAAACTTTAATCTTCTCAGAACAACTGAACAATGCATGAGTGATCTTAAACAATATACGATTTAGTCCTGTAAATTTAAATTGTTCATTTTGATAGAATGGCCTTCAACCCCTAAACCCCCATCTGTAAAGTTTCGCGCCGTATTTCAACCCTTTTGAAGTGAGAGCAAAAAACTGATTTTGTAATCCTATAGTGACTTGTGTAAATAAATATTGGTCGACCAAAATGGGGCAATATTTTCGCCTAATATCCGAAACCAAACATCCTCTAACCCAAAAATTTCACAGGCTAAATGATAAATATTAGATTACCTGATACCAACATTTTGAACATTTCGGTGAAATCTGGGTCCCTGGGGACGAGGCTATGGCAATCTACATTGAACATTTAAGGCATTATCAGTGATTTGCTAATCAGAAATTCGAACAATTATCAAAACACAATTTTTTGCATGTTTAGGGAGGCCTTAAGACACCGGCTCGTGCTAAGTCCTAAAGCAACCCCATAGGAAAAAATCGGATGTTTTCAAGTTAATTACTATCCGTACGGATCTTACGCACACGTAATTGAATGGAATTCATATCTTTGAACATGCTTTTTTCCTTCCTTTTTATCATATTTCAGTGCCAACAAAATTCAACTTCTTCTCGTCGATTCGAAATACTCTTTAGGTGGGGTTAATTTTTTTTTTAATATTAATTAATTATGATATGTAAATGTTCTGTGTACATATTAAAAAATAAATTACAAGAATCCCTGTAACGATGCTGCTGCCCAGGGTGGATCCATCCTATTTGGGTAGGACCCTGAGCTGCAGACATTAAGTTAAAACTGAATATATTGCGGTCATGGCGACGTGCATCGGCGCAGGTTTTTTTTCATTCAAAAAATGAGAGAACCATATTAAATTTTTAAGGAATTTCACGACAAATACTAGGTATGCAAATTCAAATCGATGAATGCTCATTTAAAAATGGTTATTAAATTATGGATGGCGGTCGCATACTTTCCGTAATGCGCCTCGGTTAATATTTTACTATACCCTAGAAGTCTTCTCCTTTGGCGCCAGTTCACTTAACCATATGTGCCCTCACCTACCTACAATTTAAAATTCGTCCTACTTGCACAGCACGAACTACTTCAGTGTAAGTGGACAAAATCAGCATTTGTTTTGTTTTCATTGGTATTTTTCTCATTCTTTTTATATCCATAGCCCTTTGATTTTCTCTGCAATTTGTTCAGAGCTTGGAACGTTCATACCGTTGCTTACGTAATTTACTTCATCAAAATACTTTGGCCAGCATAAGTCTCATCGTCTTACAAGCTTTACAATTTAACAAGCATTCTTATTTTGGTTTGTTATATCCTGTATCCTATACTTTTGATTTTATTTTTTTTTAATTTTTAATTTGTATTTTCTAATTTGTATGGTCCAACAATTGGTTTTTTTCTTTATTTTTGTTTAAATACTCTTTAAGCTACGTGTCATACTTTATGATACATAATGCCTACTAAACGCCTTGGTAGAGTGATATGTATTTTGTTTCTCCTGCGTGCAGATACGCATTCGTCGAAACAAGGTGATCATACGATAGCAGGTATTGCGAGCCTTGAGTCTTGGCTATGGTTTTCGGGGGTCTTAATATAATTTATGCTCATTGTTTATCGGTAAGTCACCCTCCTGTGACTTTGCCTACCTGATTTTATGTTTTCCTGGGTTTTTGGTACATCTTGAAACTGAGAATTTTCACATTGAAGGAAGAAAAAGGCAGAACTAGATAAAAACACGAATCACTCCATCCCATAAACATAGTATCAAAACAAAATTTTAAAAAAAAATTTTTTTGGGAAAATGCCTAAGAGTTGTGATAGTATACAAAATTGATCTGCTATTAGGGGCATGGTTGAAACTATCGGCCCAAGCCGTTCTCACGAAACCTATACTATGCTCCGAGGCGTAAGCGAGGGGCATCGTTTGGTTTCGAGATCATCTATGCCTATAGTTTTCAACATTCTCCTATAAAGCAGTCATATTTGTTTTATATACCGACTATAATTGATTTTTTTGTCATCTGATTGGTTAAAGAGACATTCCTTAAGCCAGGATGCTAACACAGCCTATATCATTTGTAGGCCATGGCGTGCATGCGTGGTTTAACAATTTTGTTGTAACTTAGGGTCCAAAATTAGCACTCAACCTTTCTTGTGTTGAGGACGTGCGTTGGAGTCCAAAACAGATCGCCGTAATCAACTTCTTTGCATTTTTTGTCGGCAAGATGCGTACAATTTTCCTTGCATTTCCTTAAAATCATTGACTCGATGAGCAGCTCCGAATTCGGCAACTTTTACACGGCGTGCAGATGGCCTCATCGGTGACAAATTATAATCCTCGAATTATTCACGGTGTATTTACCTGCCGTTTGGTATTTGCCCTATGAGCTGCATCTGTGATTCCTTTCAGATCTTCATCCAAGCTCAAAAGCATAATACTGATGCTGCGATTCAGTCATTTTCCCTTGCTCTTGTGTGTATCAGACTTGCACCTACAGCACAGTACAGTAAACAAAATGCGATGACGGCTTATATTCATCCTTACACCAGCTTCAAGATACCTCATACTACGGATTGAATCGTTGCGTACGGCATCTTTTTTTCACTGGGAAAATGTGTCCCGGTTATAGTTTTATGAGCTATTGCCCGCTCTGCCCAGGCATAGTTCATTTTTGGTTCTATTCTTGAAGCTAGTTGAATTACACAGCTGTTTTGACCCCATTAATGTCTCTTTTAATTTAATTGTCTCTTTTATTTTATAACAATTTTAAGCAGTGGCGACACAATATTGACAACTTATATAAGTAGGAGCATGCAAAACATAGTTTTTTTAAACCTCCATGGTTATGGTTTGGTTCATGACAATATTACAAATATTTCATGAATTTGTGAATGAAGACTGCACTGATGTTATCCGACATAGTTCTTTCAAATGCCTCTTTTGCTATATATTTTATATATCGATGTACAAAGTGAGAGCAGAGCTGTGTGACGATATGAAGATAGTAAGCTAAAGCATGGTGAGATTGCTATGTCATCTATTAATGTGGGTACAAACATGACCAGCAGGTTACAGCTCAAGGTTCTGGTTATCAAACACACTCGTGGTCATGCGCCTGCCATCTTAACGCAAAAAGTAAATGAAGAAGGTGATTACTATGATCTCCCTAAACCAGACATGGGGAATTATGAAGATCCTTGACAAGAAAGGTGATGGATAAAGATCAGGATTTCATTCCTTTCGTAACGTAACACAGGGGGAAACTGCTTCCTGCCGACCAGGTCAAAAGCAAGGACCAACAAAAGCATATGAAATACTTAGTGTTTCAATCCTTTAAGGTGCGTGTTCCGATCGTCTTTGGACCCTCCCTGATTTACCCGCAAATAGTATCGATTGATATCAGATTAAAGCCCATATTTTTATCATTGTCGTCCTGAAATTTGAGCCTCAATTCCATTCCCAAATAATAAACCAAACACAAACTTAATGGATTAACCCGTCAATTAGCACAAATTGAATAGGGATTGCAGTATGTTATCATTGCTTCTCACTCAACACCGCAAGTGTGTTCCCCTGTACTAATAATGCGTATGTGGCACGTGCCAGGCTCTCGTAATTATAGAGAATACAAAAGACACATTGAACAAGCACATTTAAGATTGTGAGTGATAGAGTAAGCGCATAGAAATACAATAGTACATCAATATGTGCTAAAGGTGATTTATACTTAAAAGTCCAGTGCTTGTAAATGGTAATGCATGATATTTACTTTTAAATAATTACACAGTGGCAGGCAACATACAATTCATTCGTACAAGGAAAATGTTTTTTGACCAAAAAGAATTGCAACACAAACAACTTTTGTGTTATCATACTCTAAATTGTACAGAATAATGTGTCAAAGTCTATAAACAACAATGGGAACATGTAAGAATAAGTAATTTTGTCAGGGGTCAAAAGTAAACGGTTCAAATTGTTTGAAACCTACACAACCTTATTCATCATGTCATGAGCATTACAAGGTATAGTTTGCCATATGACGGTTCAAGGTCATCCTGGTGTAATTCTTTTCGGATGCTCCTATTTTGACGAAACTATTCTCAAATTGTCGCATGTTATAGCCTATAAAATAAAATGCATATTTGGTCTGCACTTGACATTTTAGTTTGTAAATTAAATGGTAAGTTCATACCCCGTCTACCGAGGGGGGGGTGGTTACCACCCCCCCCTTCAGTTTTTTTTTCGCCCGCTTGCTAAAACCCCCTTTTTGGTGCCAAATTATTTAATGTATTGTCAATTGACATGTTCCGCTCCTTTATCCAAAAACAAACATCACCCTTTGTATAGGTAAGATGCAGGTGATCCAAAGTGATCGATATGGGGGGGGTTGGTAACCACAAACCACCCCCCCCCCCTCCTGGAGAGAAGGACCAACAGCCCTAACACAACACAGGAAGCATCACAACCTCATTTTTGGTACCCATAGATAGCTATGGTCCTCCTCTTTCCTTTGATACCAAAAATGAGTACGCAACATGGCCTAGCTTACTCACAATGACGTCATAAAGTTCGCATGTCAGCAAACTGCTGCCAATTTCCATAAACACACACAGTGAAAATTCATTTTTCGCCAAAAAGGTTTAGAAATCAGATTTTCATGCGTTTTTGACTCTACTTGATGGGAACTGGGCTAGTTTTTTTTATATAAGGGAATCTTTTAGAGCTATAATCGGGTGTTTGAGTCGCTAAAATTGTGGAATATAACTTTTCCCCACCCTATTTCAGTATTTTTCGTATTCCCCTCAACATATGACGTCATGGTGACGTCATAATGGGGATGTTAGTACTTATTTTGTACCATGTAAAGAAATAACCTTAACATCCTTTGGGTACCACTTTACAGTCATCGGGTGTTCAGTAACGAAAATCAAGCAGGGGGGTGGTAACACCCCCCCCCCTTCGGGAGTTTTGTTACAAAATGGCTCAGGTGACGAGGGGTTAATGACCCAATAGGATATGTAGATATTCGGACCTTTAATTACGTGATCAATGGTGAATGAGTGCAAGGATTATTATTCCCTGGTCCGTTGGTCCCAATTTTCATGGAGTCCCATTTTTTGAAAAAAAATGGATCACTTTGATATGGGTATCCACAGGATCCTTGAACATTTAAATTGCCCGATAACTAGTAAACTCTACCACACATTAGGACAACTATACCCTTTTTAATCCTATGATATGGGCCAAAAAGTTTCAATAGATTTCAGTACAAATTATATACCTACTTTAATTTGCCCACAAACACTTCTCTCCCTGCAAATACATGTTCCTCGCTACTTATCCTTCTAGACTTTTGATCTGTTATTCTCTCATCACTTAAGTCTAACAATGTCAAAATGTTGGGTGAAATTATTTTGATGTCACCTATTATTTGTTTAATTTCTTGCACTACCTGTTTAAATACCATGTATGGTAACGAACTTTTCGTTTATGTACCCAACACCATTGGGCCAAATGCAGTTCTCACCACGCAAAATGGGTCTGGATCTGGATTTATCCTCCATTAAAGCGGATTCACGCACCACACCAGAGGCTTTGGTACCAAGAGCGATGAGTGCAGGTTACAGACCCGGGATGATTCCCTATAGTCTTTTCGATGAGGTCTTCAACTTTTTACGTGCTCAGATTGACTCCACTGACCCGGACCAACAGCTTTACATCACCCATACGCTCCCATAGCATCTTACTGCGCGTCACAGCGCCGCCGATTCGTGCCGCATCGCTATTGGCCGCTATTTTAGACATGTGCTACGTCACGGGACTCCCTAGCAGCCAGATGCTGTGTTAAAGGCTGAACAAGGAATGAAAAAAAACGGTTTCGCGGTACCCTGGATATCGCAAAATCGACGAATCAGGTGGTCTATCTGATGTTATAAACGTTGCCTCACAAGAAACAACCCCTTAGCTCACTGTTTTTTTGATGCCTTGAGGGGGCATGACTTGGACAGCATCAATCGAATAATTGAGCCAGCTGGATAGGTAAGAAACATGCTTGTATTTTCCCGTTTTTTCGTCTTTTTTTCAAAATAAACCTATATTATAACTAGTCACCTAACTAGCCAATTTTAGTTAGGAATATTTTGGTGCGTAAATCGTTCGAATCGGCCAATAATACCGCAATGTACAAAAATCCGAATCAACGCTATCTGACACTGTGTGTAGTGGATTTCCCACGCTCACCGATAATGATTTGGTTGATAACTCTCCTAGCGCAGTGAAGTCACTTGCAAGATTTAACAATGGCGGCGCTGTGTGCCAATACGACACGTAAATGGGTGACTGATCTCGAAGCATGGGCGCCGACAAACCCATTGCATAACCTGTACATTCTACGCAATGGTGGTAGCGAGGAGAAATTCCGTATTCACACTACATAAATGCTGCGTGTTATGCCATTTCCGACCTTATAGGTCATAGGAACTATTTGACTATGACCAAAAATCCACTCCGATCGCGGGGCTCTGAACGATCTTATACCCTTGCCGACGGTTCTGCGTCCCCCCCCCCGTAGACCCTCGCCACCTCGCCCTCGATTACGAACATCAATATATAAACTTACATGAAAATTACTATATCCCCCCAAACGAACGAAACCAAAGAGCAAAATTAATGGCTTAAGAATTCAGTAAGTTACCGTTTTTGTCATTGTTTTCTAATGTTTTTAAAACATTTCATGCGCACTTTATTTGATTTGGGTATTGAATTCCGTAAGGTGGGCTTTGACTTCTATGATTTTGTGAGTTTGGTTTGAAAATGTTTAGACACCGTACCACATGACCTTTCTAAATACTGTAGAATGTGGAGTTGGTCACTACAAACATGGCGGACAAATGCATTATATTCATCACCGAGCTAATAAGTATCATGTCAACTGTATATTAGCATGAACGGCACACTATTTATGATTTGAAGACCAATTTTGTTGAATTCATGAATTGCCACTTGTTAAAAGACACTTGGAAGGGCTTTTCAACCAACTAACGTGATATTTTATATAGTTTCAAAAAAGTTGAAGACTTTTTCATTTAGTCTAATAAACGTAAACCCACCATTTCAAATAGATTAAGTGGGAAGAAATTAGAAACACAATTTGTTCCAGGATTGGCGGAATATTTTGAACCTTTCAAAACTACAACACGACACTAAGAGACAATGGATTCATATAGAATCGTAAACACTATTATTGCAACTAATAATTTTGTATAAAATTATATATAACTTGACAATTTTTGTACGTTCTGTCATGGGGGAAGGGGGATCATATTGAAACTATTAGTCATCTTTTTGCCACTGTAAACATGTAAAATCTTTTTGGAAAAGGATCGAAACTTTGTTCAACACCCTAATATGTATCATATGGTAACATCGTTTTTATCTGGTATATTATGTTTTTTTGGTTCATCAGGTGACCATGTAATGAATTTAATTCACATATATAGATCTAGAGTACAAAATTGTAACCAAGTTACACAAGTTTTATTGTAGAATAAAGGTATAAAACCATTAAAATATATAGCAATGAAAAATATGAAGGACTGTTTTTGTCAAAATTTGAAAATTGGATCAGTCGGAATGTAAAAATGATAAGTTTAATCACATGAAGACTCGCTTTATGTGTCTTTCTGTCATATATATGTAATTTATGTAGATGTGTATATATTTATATTTGTATGTAGGTGTACACTGTAAAACGTAATGTTTACTCGTAACAGATTTTTAAACGCCTAGACAGCTTTCAACAAAACACAAATACACACTTTTTTGTCAAAGGTGGGTAGTTACTTAGAACACTGCTCCTATAAATCACTAGAAAGCATTGGAATCCAGCATAGTTTTTCCCCGCTTCTAATCAGTGCAATGCGAATTTCTAACGTTAACGCCTTAACGCGTTTTAAAAACCGTTTATGACCACAATGGCATTTAGTAGCTTAACACTATAGTTGGTGTTATATTGTTCTAAACAATGACACGTATGCGTTGGCAATGTGTTTGGAATCTTAAACACATAAGTCGTCATTGTTTTCTGGAGATTGTGGTTAGAAGTCATAAACTATACACCTACATGTTTCAGAAAACAAAAAAAAAAAAAAAAAAAAAATAAAGCTTAGTAATGTCTCATAATGAGAAAAATCGTATTTTGGTTACGTGTTCAGATCCAGACCACAAGGGATGTATGTTTGTATCTCTCTCTCTCTCTCACGCACGCATATGTGTGTATATATATTTGTATGTGTGTGTGTGCTATGTATGTAGGCTTATGTATATTTAATTGTTAAGTACATTTTACTAAAAAATTCTAAAAAATCAAAAAAAGAACAAAAATATTATATTAATGTGGTAACGAAATCTTATCGATCTTGCAATAAGTTGGTTCAGGTGATACAGTGTAAATACAATTCTTTAAACTTGCTAAATCTCACATATAGCAATATAACAAATGCAAACCAAGCTATGCAAGTTTTACTGTCCGAATTTAAAAGTTTTGTATTTTGTACTATTTTCGCATTACTATGTATGTACATGAAATGTTTTTCTTTTGTGGAGTTTTGTGGTGAATACTTAACACTAATTTGCTCTTTTTATAATCCCAACCATCGGTACATGAGGTATGATTCATGTTCTTCGAAGGCCAAGGTTAAAACATAACTACAAAACCACAAGTAACGAATCCTGTCCTGTTTAATTAACCAATGTGAAGATATATAGGAATAATTGATATTATTTAATACTTAAATTAATGTAGATATGATAAGGTAAAAATCGCTTTGGTTGGAGTGGGTCACATTTTCGGATTCAAATCTTGTTACAGGTTAGTCTGTAAATATTAACAAACACTGCCTGTGTTTTTAAAAGGTTCTGTACAAGACAACTCACTTCTAACAATTTACGTGAATAAAACACTTTTCATCTACAATGCTCTATCTATTCCCCTTTCCCCTACTCATGTTTGAACAAGCAATTTTCATGGCGCTTTTTTAAGACCAGCACCAACATTGATTTGGTGGGGCACGGTGAGTGGTATAGCTGGTCAGAGCGTTACCTTAAAAGTTATTACTTTTCCAATGCGAACTCCATGGTGCATTTAGAGCTCCAATACATTAAAAAATCACCACAAGGGTGTCAACTCATTCTTTCTGACCTGATTGAGTTTGCCCTACCTATAATGCCGACCTAAGGTTGCAATGACGAGCCTCCCATCGCATGGCCGCAACGCTCATTGAATATTGGATTTACCCTTACCTTATACTTTTGCTAGTTATTTGGGAGAATGTTATTTTTAGGGCCAGCTTGTACTACCTTACGGAGTACAGTCAAAATGTATACATATGTTTTCAATTATAATTCTATTTGTTTGACTAATATCAGAAATGGCGAGTTGGCCCAACACTGGCCATTGTGGTTTTGAATCTGCATGACCAACCCGATATCCCCATGATGCCCTGCGAAATAACCGGAAGGGTGTCTGGTTTTCAGTTCCGTGCCCACTTACTTAACTGACTAAGACTTCTAAATACTACCCTCGATTAAGCACAACATTTGCTTCTTGTAGCAAAAGTGACATTTTGGTCAAATAAATGAACTTAACTACGAATATTTTGGTTGTAAATATTTATTTTAAGCCAGGTTATTTCGTTATAAGGGCATTTTCTGTGTGTAAACTGAAACGGAGTGATAGTTTATAACTAAAAAACTATTTTTTGGTTGTTGATGATTTTGTCATTAAAATTGTACTTATGGAAATATTTTTCAAAGGATGATCTAAACTTTGACGTAGATGAAAATGGTGTGTGAGTTGTGGCACCCTAAAGTTGAAAAGGAGAACCGTTTACTGTGGATCGAGAGAAAAACGAACAACACAAAGGGCCCAGAACCTGCACAGGGAAATGGGAAATATTAGACTAGAATAAAGCAGGATAGCTAAATCGTCACCATTTGCTGAGCTTCAAATGATATATTTTTCTTTAGATTTTCAAAATTTAATTTGTTTCAATGGTTCACCTGCATGTAAAATTTCTGTTTTTGTTTTATTTGTTTTTTAACGTCCATATCTCAAAATGATCAAAATTTTCAGTTATATTGAATCTTGTAACTCTCAGCTCACGAAATGCTTAATTTTGTAACGTAGTGAATGTACAGTAACACGCTTAATTTTGTGTAACGTAGTTAATGATACAGTAACACACTTGTGGGGTAAGCTGTTACTTTTAATCATTATTAAAATATATGCTTGATACCGTGAGAATATGTATCGTTGTATTAAAGGAAATGGCCATTGTGTTTCCTTTTTATGGATCTTCTCAAAAGTTACAGAAACAAAGAAAATGGGATTTCCAAGCATAGACCCTCTGGATATAGACTTGTTGGGCCCGATCATATATATACTGTCAGGTCAAATCGGTGTGGCATCGGTGGGCTGAATTTACTGGGTGGCCAAATAACTAACACCATAAACACTACGTATCGATTGTTCACACTGCAGCTTATTTATTTTCTTAGCCAATCATCAACATGGTTTAAGATGGTGTTCGGTTGAAGAGCTAGAGATGGATCTGCTTTCATTGGTTGATGAAATGAATATATGACGAAATTAGCAAATCAGAAATGCTGTCTGAAAGACAGTCAGTGCTTAGAGGGTTGAGGATCCACTTGGAATTTTATTACCGTCCTAGAAAAAAGTCATTGCAACATTTTTGTGATATTGACATGCACTGCATCTCTGAACTGCCTAATGGAGAATTTACTGTCTTTCTTTGCTCTTATTTCCTCAAAGACTAATCTCGGTCAATAGGGTGAATTTACTCTTAAAAGAAATGAAAAGAGTGAAATTTCGATTAATTTTTTGGGTCACATTTACTCATAATAATTTTAATACAACATGATACATTTTATAATTGTGAGCTAATTTTTAAAATAATCCAAAATAACAAAAAATTTTATCACAATATTTGCTTTCAAGTGTGAATTTTCAATCTTTTGGAGTGGGCCCTGCACTCATTTTTTTGTTTTTTTTAAGAGGAAATTCACTCTTTTGTATTTAGAGAGTACTGTAAAGGTAATTGGTATGTAGTCGAAAGGCTATTTCTACCTAAGTGATTTCGTATGAAATCAAGCAAGCAATAAGTATTAAAAACGGTTATCAATAATCGGCAAACTGTGCCAACATTGTTTAACAATTACCTCAACGACACCCTGAGTAGCTATCCCTGAACGCTTATGTTGTGAGTTTAGGGATGTCTTTGAAGATGATATAGCCGTGTCTGGAGCGAAACGATTAGAAATGATCCCAATGAAGGTTTGAACAGCATGTTGGAAATCAAATCACAACTCTCCTAATTTAGTCCTTTGGATTATTTTTAATATCTGATCACCTAAAGGAATACATCCAATGTTGATAGAGAAGACTCTTTCAACTTCCAATCAATAACACCTCGTTCAATATTTGGGAAAGAAAAGAATCACCAATGACATTACTTCCGGTTTAGTGAGTGAAGTACACTGGTCCAGCCTTACCAACCAATACCCCCAGCTGAAGCATCACCAGGTTGCGGCGGTCGCAAACGTGGGTTTGCTCTCTAGGTATGTCTGATTTGACCTGATTTATCATACACCTTCCTGAACTAGAACCCGATGAATGAGATCTTACACAGTTTTTACAGGATGAGAGAAATGTTTCAGCCATGAAAATGACCAAAGAGGACACTTTCAATACACTTGGACATAGGTCATTTACATAAAATAAAGTTGATTTCATTTGGAGAGAATTTTTAAAATCTAATAAAACACTTTCTTCTGAACTTGATTTTCAATGTAATTTTTTTTTTTTAAAATTTGCAGCTCAGTATTTGGCTTGTAAAAATGGGGAATTTAAAATGAGGAAAAGTTATACAGAAGAATTGATTCAGGACAGGTAGGTTTACTAATAAATAACAAAATACAATAAATTCAATAATAGATACCAAGGTCCATTGACGGGTTGCCTTGTTGAATGTTTGAGTGTATCAATCTGATATATTCGTGACCGCAAAAGATTGCCATAAAGCTACTAGTGTGCAAAGTGGTTTTGAAACGGCCCGTGATACGTTTTGCGATACCATCGTTCCGTGCTACAGCACCGGGGATACTTACCTTCACTACAAAGTGAAACAAATATTATGTAAACCAGTGAAAAGCTGTATCCCCAATGAAAAGGGTTGCACTTGTTTAGAAAAGTGAATAAAATGTCAAACTCAATTACTTCCAGAATGTCAGTGACCAATAAATCAAGGAAACCAATCGAGCTAATGATACTAACATCACCTAAACACTTCGGATGTTTTCTCATAGGGTCGGCAGGTTCCATTGTACATGCCCACACTGTTGAAAAGAGTTAAGCTTATTGAAGGTGTTTTGATCTTCACGTATAGAGCTTAGAGTTGTTCAACATTAAAGGGCATGTCTGTTCATCACGACATAAAGGACAACATACTCACCTCGATATGATTTTTTAAAAAATGTAGGTCGCTACTACCATTGCCTAACTTGTGAATCTAGGTGCGCACATAGGTCAGCCATTGCAGTGCAGGTTTCATTAAATGTTGTCCTTTACATTTTCTTTTCAAAAAAATTACTTAATATATGGTCAAACTTATGACACACAGCAGAATCGCAAGGTTGTTTTATCCACGAACGAGGAGAAAGAGCTTACGCCAATTGTTACATCCCTAGACCAAAAAAACTTATGCAATGCTGGGATCTTTTAGATCTCAGTAAAGCTTTTTTTTCGAAACTCGACACACACAATTCTATTAAACAAATAAACAATTAGGGATAGAAGGTACTGCCAATACTTGGATTAAAAAATTATCTAGAGAACCGAAAACAATTCGTTGATTGATAATCAACACCAGTCGTCCACTTCTTCCATAAGATGAGGCGTACCTACAAGGCTCAATTCTCGGACCCATTTTATTTTTACTTTATATCAACGACCTTCTCAGTGCTTCCCAATTCTGCAATTACTTATTGTTTGCGGATTGATACAATATCCTATTTTCCAATAAAGAACACCCCAAATTACTTGAATCAAACTAATAAAGAATTAACTAAATATCTAATGGTTTAAAATAATAAACTTCCCTAAACATTAAAAAAACCAATTTATTGGGCTATTCAGAAACAAGCATAATCCCTCCCCCTCCAATTTGAATTAAAATGATATCGGACAAAAGCCAATTGAACAAGTTAATAGCAAAACTAAATTTCTAGGCGTCTTAATTGATGATGATATGTCATGGAAATCACATACTTCAACATGTTACCAAAATTAATATAAAATATAACGGGATTATCAGGAGTTGTAAAACATTTCTTCCTCTTGATTCAATGAACCTGTATATATACGCGTGTCTTTCCTTTACATCAAATTACTGTGCAGTTATTTGGGCAGATAAAAATAATTTCTCATCTTAGTCCTGGTTTTTAAAAGCGCAAAACAACAGATTATTCGTTCATGTACAAATTCCATTGGCTCGCACATACCGACCTCTTTTGTCCTCCACGAACACGCTTAAAATCACGACCTTTAATACTTTCCAGACGCGCAGTTATTGTATAAATACAATTATGACCAAATTCCTCCAAACCTCGTAGATGATCATTTTTTCTTGACAAGACAAGACGTCACCCTATGACACTCAATCATCTAAGGACCTTTATGTAAGACAGACTAACACAAGCTCGCAGAAAATACAATCAGGTTCAGGGGCCCTCTTATGGCAATTCATTGATCCCCATCTTAAAACAGTCTCCATCTTAGCTGTTTTTAAAACCACTCTTTATCAAAAACTAGTCAGTGATTCATATCTCTCCGCTCCATGATTTGGGTACCTTATTCTTTACTTATCCTCTTTTTGTGTGTTATCTATTTTTTATGTTAAGTCGTCACCCTTCTTTCTAAATGTGTATGTAATCTACCATTTATTGCTTTGTTAGATGGTCTTTACCAACATATCATATTCATATGCTTAATTGTGTAACTAATGGATGGGTGCCACTAAAGACACGCTTTTGGCGTTTTCCCTGGCATCCACATCTCTTGCAAATTATACAAATATATATTTATTTCATTTTTTTTTTTTGTCATTACGAATTTAAAATTACATTTTTTCATAAGTTTTTGATGGTATATTGTATTTGTCAATGAGATGAAATAAAACCTGAAACCTGACCAATTATGCGGCAAGGATATAACATTCGAAATCTTGTTCAAACTGCGGTACACAATAACAATGGAACATATGTAAAGATTGTGATTGTTTTTTCGGCGCGGGCCTATTATTGGATATCATACTCCATTGTTCGCTTGAGCATGTTAGGTTTATGTTTACTCTGCGGTCACTGATATTCCCTAGAAAACTTTTTGAGAAATATGGCAGACAAAAAGTGAAAACTTTTGACTGACCTTCTTTACACCCGTGCCCTAAGGGACACAGAATACAAACATTTGTTCATAACTCAAAAAGAACTGTTAAAATCAACGAACTAAAAGGATTCTATGAACCATAAGAAGAATGTGCCTAGAACCACGAATTGCACCTTAAAGGAGAACCCGTATAACCAATATTATACAATATACTTATAAAATAATTAATGACTTATTCTCCTTTAAAGGTGAATACAGATATATAAAAATATTAAACATAAACATAATTAAAACTATCTAGTCTGACCATGTGCTATTTACCACCCTAGAAATGAAAACACAGGAAGCAATGCGATATGAATGTGGCCACAATAGTTTTGCCATGAGTTAGTCCCTATTATTTCCAATTCCAAATCCAACTCCTATTATTTCCAAATCCAAATCAAAGTATTTCAAATATTTATGTACCAAATTCCAGTTTCTTTCAATTCCAAATCAACTCCTATTTAGTTCCAAATCCAATCAACGTATTAAAAATATTTATGTATCCAAATTTCAGAGTTTCTTTCCAATTCCAAAACCTCTCACGCGACCGCAATATACTAAAACACTGAGGTCCCTCTCCTCGCAATTGCAAAAGACAGGTACCGGCGACTGAACAGCCGAAACTAACATTGCGAAGTTCCGTTACAAATCTATGCACACTGCTGCGACTTTAATTCTCTAAGCCGGTGTGTTCCCTCCCTCCAGCAATTTGCCAAAAAAGAAGGTTACCGAGTCCAATAATTAACCTAACTTCAATTGAAAGTACCATTTAGAGTCCCCCCCTTATTGGAAATACATAGATTTACCAATACTAAGTTTGCTAGAGGGGAACTAACCTATCCACTGAGCCTAACTTAAGTTACACATCCCATTTCATTTATTACATGTATGCTTCAAGTTCAATTTATAGAAGGTTCAGATTTCCATTAAATGCACCAATTTCTTAAAATTTCCGCACAAAACAAAGATTCTACATAATCGTAAGATTAAACAACCGTCCCAAAATTTCTGAATTACAAAATACAAAAAGTTAATAAGTTAAAAAAAGCATAGGCAAAGATTACAATAAACCCAATAAAACCTAAATTGAGGACGGAAATTAAAAGACCCTTTGCTGGTCTTACCCACACACCAATGGGAGGGAGGGAGGGGAAATTTTATTGATGTCCAACAAGAACAGAAGGGGGCGGCGACTAGACTCCCCCGGTGGCAAATAGCGAAGTGACCATTTCCAAGAAAGACGTCAGCTCCCGAAAAACACAACACCCTGATTGGTTGTGAAAGATAAAAGGGTGAATGACGGAATGGTTCCCATACAATCGGTAAGAAAGGCAACCCAAAGGGATCAGAAATCATGTCCTGGTGTTAAATCAGTTAGCGTTTGCAATAAACGTTAATAATAATATGCGGGCGAGTGTATAAAGGGTATGAGATACGGCCGGCACGTTTGCGTCATAAATGCCATAGGAAATTGCACTTATGACAGTATCAATGTTGAAGGTTATGACTCGATACTGTGCCGTAAGATCGCATAACACATTACACATATCCCATATTACACTAGCGCGAATTTTCAAATAGGGCATGTCAGAAAAAAAAATGTTTTTATTTCATTTTTGTGGTTAGGTATGATTCCGTTTATACATGAAACTATCAATATGTATGATAATTATTTTATAGCGTATATTGTTTAAGTTAGTCTTAGTTCAGGTTCTCCTTTAATCGGATGCCATGAGGTTAGAAAATCTTGTGTGTGACACTCCACTAGTTATTGCATGACATCTGGGAAAAATGCCGGGAAAAAGCTGCTAGTGATTAAGAAAGCGTCTTTGTCTGATGAAATGATCACAGTGTGTGTTTTCTTAAATGATAACTGGAGAGTAAACACACCTCTATAATTGGATCCCTTCCGCTAACGCACTCATCCTTCTGTACTAGCTGACAGTTCTGTTTGGGGATTGTTAAATCCTAGGTGCCATCAACTTTGTTGTAACAATTATATAGCTGGACAAACGTGGCGCATACATTAATCGCCATTTATGGAACATGTCTCCTTTGGCTCAATATTTAATCTGCAAATATTATGGTTAAGGACGATATCTACTAATTCAAACTCAGTACTTATCCAATTACACCAGACCACACTTTATGATTTATATTGCTTTTCCTTTTACAAGCTGAAAACAAGTAGCATGTTGTCAATGCTCAAGGTCAAAACAGGTTGACAAGAGGGGCGTCCTTTTAGAGTATGAAAATCGGTGATGAAAACCTAACCCTCGCCGTTCCCCTACCTCATGTCACAGGGCCGATTGTTGAGATTACTAAAAAACACTTTTTATAACAAAATGTCATCCATGAGCGGCACCTGTTTACCGTATTTCCAATAAAGGTTCCAAAAAATAAGCCCCTTCCCTAAATTCGAGGATATTTCGTGGCTTAACTTCACTTAAAACTGGATGTTTAGAAAGATTACAAAGTTTAAAGAGAGGAGGAAACTGTTGGAATGCCATTAAGTCGTTGCTTTCACATACAATTTTAAAAACATTAACGCCATGGCAAACAAATAACACAAACAAACAAATAATGGATGAGATTTTTGTAAGCCAGAGGTGAAATGTGAAGCAGATCGACCCATACGGACGAACGCTCCCGGGTGGGGGGCACCAACTGCCCTTGGCCGAGGTGTACGGGTATCTGATGTGTGGCCCCTTCAGCCCCCCTTTTCGCGTGTCTCCAGCCGTTTCCAAGGACCCCCAGTGTTGAGATAAATCAGGTCTTCTTAAGGTCCCCTTTTCAGAAAATGTTGGATCCGAAGCTGAATTTTAGCCAAAACATTACTCCCAAGCCTGCAAATTTCTCAAAAATTTCAGTTCTAAGCTTACTTTCGGAGACAAAAAAGCGTTCACAAGCCCATAAGTTCGGAATAGGGGCCGCACACCCTACCTGAAAAAAGTGAGTCCCCCCCCCCCCGAGAACGTTACACGGAACTCAAGTGCTGGAATTATCCAGCGAGCATAAAAACCCACCATAATCAATACGGAATATCATGCATATTGGTATAACAGCATGTGTAAAACGCTAAGGCCTACAATGATGTAATAAGTACAGCGCGGAAGGAAAAACATTCCTATAGACCAAGTTAAAACAAGCAAGTTTGTAAACATGTTAGGGCCTGTTACCTTGAAATAGGTCGGGCCTGACTGTCACATACTGGCAATTGTATCTGTAAGGTTTTTAATCACTAGCGGCTTAACGATCGCAGGAATGGATTCGCATGCAACAAAAGAAGTGACATTAGGATTGTAACTAGTCTATTGAGTCTCACCCTGAATGATTAAAACAAGTAAATTTATTGATTGAAACAGGCATTTCCAGACATTACCTCTTGCATTCTAAAAAAATGATATGATGAAAAAAATACATAAATTAAAAATCAATTTTTGGGGTTTTTTGGGTCTTTCCTTGCATATTTTCTTGTTTGTTTATTGTTTGCCAAGGCACGTCAATGTTTAAAGCATTCACTTCGGAGCACAATGATATAAGGAAGGAAATAAGTCGTTGTTGTAATTGGTAAGTTCTTGACTTTAGACCGTGATACGGTTTGGTTAAGTGCACTTTTCTGACAACATAATTTTTGGAAAAAGGAGTATGGGTGTTGATGCCAAGTGTTTGAAAAGCAATGACTTTTGTGGCAGAGCCAAAATGGGTCTCTCTTCAAAACCATTTTTATTCAATCATCCAGTTAAGAAAGTGATACAAAAAAATGTCATTGCTATAGGCGGGGAATTATTTTTGGGGAACCGTTGTATATAAGTCGGTGAACCAATTAACAGGGGAATCCGAATGGAAGCGGTTTAGTGTGTCCCCAGCTAACATTGCGACATTGCCCAACACCATGCCAATATAGATTGGTATTTGGCCCGATATGGCTTTGCCGTATATCGGGTTGGAGTTATTTGCTCATGGGCCTTACGTTGGCCCACTGTGCGGCTGGGCTCCAACGGTGGGTGCTTGCTTGGCCCAAGTTTTTGCAATATCGGGCCTTAATTGGACCACCATCAAATGATTGTTGACTGACGTTGTGCCGATATCGATCCAACAAAATTGAGGTTGGGCAAACATGTGTTGCCTATGTTTGTACCAAGTCCTGTGAACGTTGGCCATGTGTCCAATACATGTGTTCACCATTATTCCATTAACCCGTTTGCCCATCCTGGACCAACATATACAAAATAAAACACCGTGAGGCAACGTCCATCATCACTTTGTCATCAGTGAATTTTGTTTTAAGAGCATTTTGTTTGTCTTGCAACTCGGAAGTTCTTGAAACAGGTACACTCTTAGAAATAAAGGTTTAATAAATGTTCAACATAGAACCTTTTTGTCCGGTATTTAGCACCCTAAGCTACTAAACGAACCTGAAAAAAAGTTCTATGAAGAATCACCACTATGTAATAGGCCTAGGAACCATTCTTTTTTGCATGTGTTCACGCAAATTTGAAAAAGTTTAGCATATGTGAAAGGCATGATAATGAGAAAAATAACCCTTTGGTTCTAAAATATTTCGGGCCAATTAAAACTGTTCAACTAAGAACCTCTGAAGGGTGCTTTATTAAACAGAACATTAAGGGTTCCTAGACTTTTTAGGTTCTACAAAGAACCATTTGGCCTATAAAACACGTTATGGTTTCTACGGAAGAACTCTGACGAATCTAGTAGGTTTGTTAGGAACCTTTAAAAACTCTAGGAACCTTTAGGTTTGTAATAAAGCACCCTTCAGCGGTTCTTGGTAGAACAGAAAGGAAATGGATTTGGGATGCCACGAAATTATTTTAGAACAAAGGGTTTTTCTAATTTATTTGCTTAACCTTCAAAAATATTAATGGACATTTGTTACAAAAAACCTTCGTTCCTAGGCTATTTAATTTTGAAGGTTCTTCATAAAAACT
>JAMKCH010010220.1:0-30489 GCA_023653785.1 Ophioderma brevispina | reverse complement strand
GATATGTTACCATGTTTGATGTTTACCTGTTTTATTTAGAGAATTTCTCACCTTCATAATCTCTTCTATCATAAATTTAAATGACCGATTGTGACCAATTTTTAAGAGAATGGGGAAGAGGTCGAAATCCATACTGTCTCAAGATGTGAAAATTCATCAAATTAAAATGTTCTATTTTAGAAGTAAAGGAATATTATGTCTACCAAAAAATCGAAATGTCACAATTATTAACTTTTACAAAATTTCCGCCTTTGTTTCAAAAGCATATCAAGGTATTGATAGCAATCATATAATTAGGGTAGTACTCATCGGTTGACGCCGAGATAACGATTAATCTCCTTTTTGAAACGGGTCCGCTTCTCCAGATGTGAGATGTATTGCATTCCAGATACGGGCAGTTGAAAGAACGAAGTATCTCTGGTGGCTACTTAGATTGGGACAAGGAACATCAACAGCTAAATCATGGGAACTGATTGAGCGTCTGAGTTGGGCATTCAACTGTAGATGCTCAGGAAGGAGTTGGCTCAAGAGTTCTGGAGCCTCTCCATAACACATACGATCTGAGAGCGTCCAGATGCTGGTTTTGATGTGCAATTTGATTTGATTGGCCTTCTTTTTCAGGAAGGCCAATGATGCGGGTTTGGGTAGCACGTCTTTGAACTACTTCTAGTTGAGACAGCGAGATGGGAATCGCTCCAATCCAAGCAGAGCTAACATATTCCATCCAGCCCTTGTTGTTCAGAGATGAGCTTGTGGCGTTCCAGATGTTTCCATATGGGCTTGTTGAGAGAAGAGACATAGGTAGATCACTGTTCTTGAAGCACGGAATTACATCAGCTACTTTGCTCGGTTCAGGCATACATCCTTGTTGAAACTCAGCTGGAAAAGCCGAGAAAGAGGAGGCACGTTCGCCAGAGGGAGTTCTGTACACTAGAGCTGGAATTCCATCTGCACCAGAGGCTTTGTCGATGTAAACCTTCTGTGGCTCCTTAGTTTGCCGATAGTTGTTTGGAGAATGTTGGTCACCCTTCTTGAAGCATGGAATTGCCTCAACTACTTTTCTTTGTTCGGGCATACATCCTTGTTGAAACACAGCTGGAAGAGCTGGGAAAGGGAAATATTAAGACAAACATATTAAGACAGACATACTATTATGACAAGTATTTTGTCAGTGGCTCTTGAAATGGTTCCCCAGGCGACACAGTCGCCTGAAGGACCACTTCAAGCCACTGTCTCAAGGAAAGGTAAATTGAGTTATCGTGATACACGGCAGTACACAGATGTATCACATGGCAGCTATTGCACTTACGACCTTCTTGCACTCACACGACGAGGTGTTTTTCCTTTCAGAGACGGTTATTTCTTTGCCTTCCACGATTCAACATTACATAACCAACCCATTCCTAATCGGACGCAGAAAATTCAGCCTGGGAGTTTATGTCCTGTGGACGGCGTTTGATCCTTTCAGAACCTATGTAGTGGATACCGAAATGTCGATAATGTTTTGCCCCAAAGACTACAACCCAAAGAATTTTACTGATAGAGAGACGTTTATCGCTGACGGTATTGAATACATAAAAGGGGACACGTATGACCAGGTAAATCTTTGTTTTCTCATCTAGAAAATATAATTAGTCTCGCAGATCAATAGAAGAAGGTGGTCGGTCTTTTTTATGGATTTTCAGCAAAAATATGCAACGTGTTGAAAATTTCACATATATAGACTCCAACTTAAAAATATTGGGTGCTTCCAAAAACGCGAATTAAATCCTTTCGAGTTGGCACTTTTTCCTCCGATGTGTTGGCCAACACCCGGAGCACATACGTGCCTGTGATCGGCTAAAAATAACCCCATTTTAGGTCATTGTGGTAAAAGTAGGGCCTACTTAAATTTCTTCTTCTTGCACATCAAACTTGCTTGGAATGTTTTTTAAGGGTTTAGTAATGTGGGGTTTTGAAGAATATTCTGGTTTTTTTTAAAAAAAGTAAAAAAAAACTCTATGATTAATTTTAATTTACATAAAATGCTTAAAATATTTCCTGCACGGAAATGGGTGGGCATTCATGGAATTGGTCATAGTTCTCGAGTAGGTGATAATACAGAGTGTTCAGAAGCAATCAGAGCCGTCACCTAAAGGTCGTTTAAAATAATAGTATAAAGGTGCTCAACTGCTTCATCATCCACATACATGATGAATATTTAACTACCAAATTTGCTTGATCAGCAAATATGTGGGTCTTTAGATATCATTAAAGGTCATTGCTTAAAACGATGCTCAAAATGCTACGTTTATTTGAGACTAGTCGATCTGTTTGTTTGGTATCAAAATGTGAGGTGGTTCTTTTCCTAAGAGTATGCAAACTCGTTTATAATGATCATACACGTACTCTCGTATTTTCAGATACCAGTGTTGAAAAGATTGGTCGAGTTAGAATATTCAGGGGTTCAAGCTTTGCGGGCTTATTTTGAATCAGTAGGTAAGGTGTTTAGGTAAATAGTTTTCCATGGTTGTAAAGCTTTTATATACATTAGCCCTCACCTGAAATGATTAAGACCAAATCAGAGAGCGCCCTTATGGTTAAACAAGAACGATTTTTAATAAAATGACTCCGTCGACATTGATTCAGCAGACGACGAAATGAGTTTAACACAAGAAAACAACACTGTCCCTGTGATCCTCTAATGATTTTATATCAATGAGTACAGTCATGATATTCAGAAATAGATCACATTGTGATTAACTACGGAATCAAGGCTACAAATTACCCTGGGGACTTTTATAATGCCCCTATCTGTTTTGGGATGTCATTTTTATGTGTAGATCATATATCTATTCCTCCAATGACCTAGATTGATCATGAGCAGATTGAGGAAATTTCATATTTTTGTTAAAATGTTACAAGGCGCTTTATTAAATCATAATGTTCAATATAAGATATATATGGCAAAAACAACCCTTCAATGAATCTGCGATTCTTTATAAATGATGGGAGCCTTCCACATTTTTGAACAGATTAACGATGTTATAGCACATACGTCTCGAGCCAAGGCTGCAATCAAAACGAGGTTTTGATGACTATAGAAATCACCTACCTAAGGTAGGAAGTAGGGTCGTTTTCCATCTCCCTTTTAAATTTATGCCTACTTAACATGAAGTGTGGAATGTGTATTCCTGCGCCCTTAATGTCAGTTTTAAAAAACTAGTACGTCACCGTATGTCTTTTTCCTTCCTCCGTGGCGTGACGTAGTGTGTAATTTGGTGATCGCACCATTAAATCGCGGACGCCGGTTCAAATCGCTGACGTAAGGCTGCCAGAACATACTCACACGAAAAGTTGCATCTTAGCTATGACATCACTGTACAGAGTACAGGGAATAGAGCATTGCGCATTGGGTGTTTTTTTTTTTTTTGTGAGAACAAAAGATGGTGGCTGGTCCGTCACCTCTACCTCCCTGTACGGCGTCCTTAAAGGCCGACTCCGAGATTTCCTGAGGAGGGCGCCTCAATTTCCAAAAAAAATCGTGGTTTTTTGCATGTACAAATGCTTGTCCATATACTAATCAACTGTGTGAAATTGCTAAGCTTAAATTCGAATTCCTTCATATAGAAATCATAACTTTGTTATAAAATTCCGGATCCGAATTTTTTGTTATAACACAGTAACCTATGGGAAGTAATACTACCCATAAATGGTTTACTGCATGAAAACTGAAAGCCCGATTCATCTCAAATTTCAGAATTGTGCAGTTTAGGTTGACTATCTTTAGTTTTAGCTATTGACTATTTTTTCACATTATTACAACACAGCATAAATATTTCGAAATCTCTGAGTGACCCTTAAGTATTTCCCACGTGTAGTCTGTGTCACAGACTGCAAAAGATATTATCTAATTGGTACTGCGGCGAGAAAATTAAACGTTATCAGATCCGTCATAACGAATGTGTGTAAATCAACTCACATCTCAAATAGCTCCGGAAAACGAAGTGGTTTTTTTTTAATTTTGGATATTTTTGCATCAGAGAGGTCGTTATTACTATGTTTGTTTTGAATATGTATCGTATTCGTAATTGGGTCTGAACCTAAGTAAACTAGCAGAAAATTTGAAAGTTTTTTGTCGGGTTACTCTTTCAGTGCTCGCAGACACTGAAAAGTGAACACGCAATCGCTAACGGTCCACTTATCCTACCCACGGGGATGTCTGGTCGCCGCTCTCGAAACGTGAGGAAACCGGAAGATGCACTGCGGCCTTTGGCTCTATACCACCCAATACCCCGATCGTTCACGACAAAGGAATAGAGAAACTACGGAAAAGGGACAGAAATTAAGCAATAATTGCGAGTTATCAAGGTTTGTCAATTATTGGTGTGATTCGGTAGGGCGGTATTTCGACAAATATGATTCAAAATGTTTAAAAGTCTTTAAAATGCCATATTTCAGTTTCATGCGACACAGACAGAATTATTCATGCAAATAACCATTGTAAAAAAATGAGTAAGTGCTTGGACTACTAGTATTCACAGATAAATTAGATATTGATTAATCCTCCTTCAAGACTTTTCCGCTACCATCTACAGAGGGGTTTGAGGTCATCCCATAAGCACCGGTTTGGGAACATTTCACCTCCAATAGGGTAGGTGATAACATACAAACTCCTATTCTGAAACACATAAAAACCCTGACTTAATGTTCATTTTAGCCATCAAATCGTAGTACTTAGGGATTTGTTTTTAGGCATGATTATGAAATTTCTTTTGGTTCTGAAACTTTTGGGAACACGTTTTAGCCTAAGTACTGAATGTAGTACAAGTCTATGCACTTGCTATGCATCATGGGCTTGATTCAAAACACCCTCTGCATTCTACCATTATGAGCCCGCAATGACTTGGTACCGCTCCAAAGTGATGGATGGGGGGGAATATACCCCTTTGGGGTTGGGAGAAAGTAGCAACACGCCGTTATGGCACAGGAATACCAGAGACTTGATTTTGATACCAATGGAAGCTATCATCCTACTCTTTCATTAATACCAAAATATTACTTACGATTTAGTTTGAATAAAATTCATTGGGGGGGTTCTGGGAATTTGGTCGGGGACCAATGTCGTTCCAAAAAAAAGACGACTATAGCTTTAAATGCGGGACAACCTCTTGGGGTATAAAATTCACAATTAAGGGACGTCTAGGGGTGTCAAATTCAGTTGTGATTGTGCCTGGTTCAATGATAATATAAAAATAGCAAAATAAACCCGAGGTGTGTAATTTTCTGGAATATCCATAGCAAGAGTGTATTTGTTGGTATATATCTATTTAAAGGTATTTTAGTTCACGTATTGAGAACAGGTCCCGCAAGGAGTATAATTTTACTGCAAATTGGTCCCCCTTATTTAAAACCTGAAAACTAGCTACTAATTTAACCAAAAATGGCTCCGTTGACTTCCGTTAGGGGTTTATTTTCACTGGTCGTGTTAGCCTTTAGGGGTCAATTTCGACCTCTTGCAATGCCATGGGACCCCCCCCCCCCCCAAGCCCTCGGAAAAATCGCGCTTGAAGAAAAGTAATGCCACTGCAGTCTTGAGGAAAAATCATTGTTTGGAAATTAAATTGGAAGGAACCAAAATTTTGGTGCTTGACCTGGGATTTATGAGCTTAGCTAGTGAATGTTTTGTGATAAAGTAAAAATCCAAGGGCTACCCTTAGGCCAACAGCCTAATTGGATCCTTCTACATGTATCCAGCGAAAAAAAGACTCATGAATTACAAATACTAATTTATAGTGACATAAAGGTATTAGCGCGCCATACTAGTATTCCCACGGAGTCATAGCATTTTAGATCACAGCACTATAGTCGAGAGTGGCAATGCAAGTGCTACACAGTATTTATGTCATTGTATAGTCGACGACGTGTGTACACCCACCAGTATCCTCACTAATATCGGTCGCAAAATTGCCTAGATGCCATTTGTTTACTTCTACTCACAGTTAAAATTTTCCGGCAAAACGGGCCACATACCCCATGCAATTGCAACCGCTTGATTTTTTTCAGATATTGACGGCAGGAAAGTACTTTATAAGGCATATATACTCATCCCATAGAAACCCGTGCAACCGACTGAATTTTTTGGGTAGAGCAAAAAGGGACGCTGTGGAACTCCGGTTTCTTCACCGGCTCGCTATTCCATCGCGTGGAGACAGCCTTCCAGTGTGTAGAGATCAGTGCTACGGTCGCATCCATTTTTCCCACAATGCCTTTCGCTATTGTTGTCCAGTCTTGATATTTTTAAAACACTGATTCAATTGAACGGCCAACTTTTTTTTCAATTTTAGAAAAAGGAATTCGTTACTTTACGGACTTACCGGACCGCCGTTAACCCACCCGTACCTCCTAATAGCTTCCTTCAGCCATAAATAGAATTCATCACAAGATGGGAGACATAATTACGCTTTTCACACTGCGGTGATCGGTCAACTTTTTCAATCGGTCAATGTATTTGAAACTGGATGCATATGCACCGTTTTCCTGAATATTGTACGCGCCTGCGCAATAACAACCTTATAGTTGTCGATTAAATAGCTTTCCGACAGAAAGATTTAACGAGCTGCCTTTTTTTTTCTGTACTGAATCTTTTAGAGAAATTTCGACAGTATTTGTCGTTGACCTTTTTAAATGCTAGGTACATAACCATCTTTAAGTTAAGTGATATTCCTAGATTATTAAAGTATTAGACTGATTTGATGGCTGTTCCGAAGTCCACAGACGGTGATCGATCCCAAGTCGGCCGATCACCTGCTCATTGAAAAGGCCTATTTTCTTCACCGCTTTATTGAACCCGGCCATGCAAATTGGTCTTTTTTTTAGCAATTATATGCAGTGGCGACAACAATTTGACAACTGTTATAGCTAAGGCATGCAAGAGCTATTACCTCTGAAAAATCAGAAAATCCATTGTCAGGAACTTGCCATATAGGGCTTAAAATGTCAGATTTGAATGTTATGAAGCCCCCTCTATATGCCCATTCTCCATAGAGAGACGTTAAACTAGATTTTAAAGAAAAACCTATTTTCCCATAGGCCCGCAATGAAAATTTCGTAAAATTTCACAGTGATGAAGTCAGTGATACAAATATTCCAAATCAGTTTTTAAAGTGTGTCCGCCGTTGATATTTTTTGTTTTATTCTGGTTTTGGTCATATAAATGAGACCTTCACACCGCTGTGTCTCTGGAAACTGTCCTTGTCAAAGACGCTTTTTTTCAAAATTTTGTCCACCAACTGAGACAGTTTCGGGCGGCGGAGCGCGAGGCCGAAGCAAAGCAAGGCGTCTTTGTGTAAACATGCAAACTTCTATGGCAACCAAAATGCGTCAATGTTGCGATCGAAGGGTGACAGTACCCTTAAATAATTCTGTTTCAAACAACATCTGTCAAACAAACATTTCGTTTCCAACCACAACAGTACGTCAGATATACATAAAATACACCCGCATAACAACCATAATCCATAACTCATTGCCAACAGTTATAAATTCCATCATGCCATCTTTACTGTTCAACTCATTTGCCAGAATAGGTAACAGATTTATTACGGAAAATCTGTGAAAAGGCTTTGCTTTGGCGGCCACCAAAGTCCATATAATAACAAATACCCTGCCATAAACACCATAATCCATACACTCATTGCCAATGTATAATTCCATCATGCCATCTTTACTGTCACCAGTTGCCAGAATAGGTACAGATTTAATTACGAACATATCTGTGAAAAGGCTTTGCTTTGCGGCCACCAAAGTCATCCCTAGGGTATTCTCCATCCCCTCCATCGCACCACCTCAACCATAACTCCCACCACTACGACGCCGGGCCGCCGCCACCCTCACCAACACCACACACCACCACACACGACCATTTTTCTCTTTTTGTTTTTACTATACGTAAATTAAAATTTCTTCTTTTTTTCTTCTCCAAAATGCTTTCTTTGAATCATTAGATTGGACTTTCTCGTGGATGATAACCTTAAAGTTCATCAGTTTTTCGAGGTAAAAAATGAAAATTTATTTGTATGATTGATTTCAAGCCTGTTTCGTATCAAATATATTGGGAAACTACAACTTCCTAGGAAACAAATGAAAACAAACTTTTGTTCAAAGTCATTAGTTTAAGAAAATCATCAAAACGGTGACAAATCCTTTTTTTTTCTATATTTAACATCTTGAATTTGGAATTATAACTTATGTCTGTTGAGGTTTAGTACCTTAAGTTCCACGCTTTACATGTTATCTCAAATCTGCCGAAAAGTAGTATTTAGTTATTGATCAAATCTCTATAAATAAGTAATTAATGTTTAACCTAAACCATCAATATCTAAGCGTGTTTAGATTATAAACCTCCATAGATCCAAAATTGTATATAAAAAA
The DNA here is from genome assembly GCA_023653785.1 of Ophioderma brevispina. Lineage (NCBI taxonomy): Eukaryota > Metazoa > Echinodermata > Ophiuroidea > Amphilepidida > Ophiodermatidae > Ophioderma > Ophioderma brevispina. The sequence continues at coordinate 22,077 of JAMKCH010010220.1, read as the reverse complement.
ACTGGCTTAACTGCTGCAAAGTGACATTTAAAAAAAGGTGCTTAATCTCTAAACTTTTGACAGTGCAGTTGTTTTCCTGAGTTTAAAATATTTCCCTTTAAGTTTACTGGTTTTAATAGGAACTTTCTGTATTTTATCATGTCTCTATGTTGCCATTCCTGTAACACATATTTAAGACGCAGACAGTGGTTTTTCAGCCACCAATCCCAAACTCTTTCAAAACCACAACATATTTACTTAACATTTCCAAGCTTATCTCATAGCTCTGTATGTGGTCACGTTACCTCATCAGGGCATAATGTCCCAAACGCAATGAACTATGGGACTGAGGTAAGACCTCATGTGATACTTAACCATACGGTACAATTGTGTTCCATAGGCAAACCCTGAACCAAAGATACCGCTTCCCCCGATATGAAAAATAGGAGACAAGAGAACTACTCTTAATTTACTCTTCAACTCGTGTTCCTTCCCGCCTGACCGGATTAGAACATTTTCGTCATGTGAAATACAAAAGGGAGTGGGGGTAATCCCTTTCTCAAAATATTAGCCATTGAGCCAATTTGCGAGTTTTGTGGCAAGTAGGGCTTAAGAGGATACTTGAACAAATGTGGGGTCTGAAGAACGCCAGAAGAGGCGCGAACTGGGTTCTTGACCGCCGTCACATACCCGTACAAACAGCCTTTTTAGGTAGTGCCGCCCCCACCGACAGGATCATTCTCTTTTTTTTCTAATCACGTTTATTCCTTTCGACCTGGCCAATTCTGTATACCTTATATAGCACAAAAGTCGGTGGCTTTAGAGATAGCATTCACAACTGCTTGCCTGTGTTGGCAGTAATGATATAGTCCTCCTGGCCTCACAGTCCCGGGACCACAATAAGTGAACAATAGGGCAATCGATTCAGTTGACTCTTCACGCAACATTAGTTTCACCTTTATCCGTGTGGTCTATGTAAGCCCGTACTATGAACGCTGCCGTACCTATTATTACTTTCACAACTCGGTCGTTTTGTAATAAGCCATCTAAAATACCAGCAAGGACTAGGCTTGTTTAGACTCATTTAGATGCATTTTCGGCTTGTTTCGACTCATGTAAATGCATTGTGCATGCTGATTCTGAATATGCCCTGGAAAATAAATAATTTTGACCTTTTTGAAACAGAAAATTGACAAATAGACCGTATTCAATAGCCAGCCATGTTGGTGGACAAGATAGACGCATTCCAGTACAATACATTCACCTGTCAATGATCCCTGTGCAATCGCTAAACATGGATCGATTGACAGCTTAATGTATTGTAGTCTTGGAATGTATGCATCTTGTCCACCAACATGTCTGGTGGCTGACGTCATATTGAATACGGTCTATATTGATGTTTGAGCGACTGTAGTCGCTTGCCGTGTTCACAAGATTACAGTTCTGATTGCATTCTAATCAATTTGCCATATAGGACAAATTGCCATATATGGCAAATTGGTAATCTAACTTGGAAACTGAAAGTAATGATAATTGTAAAAGTATTAGTGCTGATGATTGTAAGTTTCGGTATATTCATTGAATCATATCTTTGTTATTTCCCAATCGTGGAAATATCCCCGGGGGGACATCACACATGAAATGGTCGGTGTAAGGCTGGCGCTCCAAACCCAGGGGCATCGACAGAGACTCCAAAATTAGGGTCTGTTGGTGATAGACAGTCCAATTGGCCTGAATAGAAGTTTTCGGGTGACTATTTGCAAATTTCCCAAAATGCAATTCCAAGCTAACGAATTACCCTAATACACTTAAAATGGCTTTAGACACAGGCTTTTCACGTAAAAAAAATTAAAATGTCCCCATTTTTCCATTTCTCTGATAAATAAGCTTTTATGGGCCTACAGTTTTTATTTTGTCTTGTTTACTCATACCCGATATGTTTTTGTTCGTAGAAGTGATTGTTGTAATCGCAAGCGAAATGGTGTTAATTATTTAGTCTACTTTTCAAATTTTTCAACCCCAATTAATGGGCTCTTTGGGTGAATTTTTCAACTTTCCCCCAAAATCGTGGTCTTTGGGTGACAGCTGCCAAATTTTTCAAAAATATGGGTTCTGTGGGTGACTTTTCAAAAATATGGGGTCTTTGTGGCGAGAGCCATGTCCTGAAAATGGGGGTCTTTACAGCCTAACTTACGCGTTCACACCTCCCAAGATGGGCCCCCCGGAAAAAATCTTGTGTTTTGCATAAGTTTGGAGATGGCAAATCCAAGCTAAAGAAGTAAACCATAATGCACTTAAAAATGGCTTTAACACAGGCTTTTCACGTAAAAAAAATTAAAATGTCCCCATTTTTCCCATTCTTCTGAGAAATTAAAGCTTTTTGGGGCCTAACATTTTTATTTTGTCTTGGTACTTACAGACCGATATTTTTTCGTAGAATTGATGTTGTAACTCGCAGCGAACATGTGTTTTATTTTCATCTACTTGCAATAAAACCAAACATAGTACATCATGTTCGTTTGTTCATTCATATATGCAGAAACTATCTAAAATTGTTTGTATCCGCTCCTCTGAACCACATACACTTGTACTAGGCTATCTTTCAATTTAACGGAATGACCAATGACAGTTTTTCTCCGCCCCCCCCCCCCCCGAAACTTCTTTTTATATAATCTTAAACACAAGGGATTTTTTCATGCCAGTATGTCCCTTACCTGGAAACTGATTCACTTAATACATCTCTACGAAAAAAAATCTTTAATTTTATTTGATTACGTTTTCTTGCAATTTGGCTCCTCTGTTGTGACCACTTACTGAAGCCTGGTTCCCCTCTCCCCTCCCACCCTTCTGTTGCTGATTAGCACCTGGACTCTCAGCTCGATGGCACCAGGGCCGCTGGGCCATTGGTTCAACCTGATCTCGTTTTCGGAATTTCTGGTGGCATTGTGCAGCATGTGGGCCTTCGTGACTCACTTCCAAACAGCGCCGACAACGAATCTCCTCTGTCAATCTTTGCTTTAGAATGACCTTATTCTAGACAATTGCAAGCCATTATTCGAGGTCCCTCTGCCGATTGTTAGGATACTCAACGGGAAAGTGTCCTGTATTTCGCACCGAAACAACAGCGGGCTCCTGTATTTCTTTACGCAGGCGGCCCATGTTTTTGCCGTTTACCACCCGGTATCGTTAGGCCCAAATTATTACCTTTGAACATATAAGCCGACATCCCATTGCTGTTAACTAGCCTATTCCTCCTTTACAACGTCATTCTGGAAATCAACATCGTCCCCTCCAACTCTCTACGGCTCTATACATGTGCAACTTTTTTTCCTTGATGGCCAGTTGAATGCAAGGGCTTAACTAATAAATAATAGCAGAGATTGATATAGCGCCTTAGCTATTGCCTCTAAGCGCTTTCATCATATGGTCGCTGATCCACTTGTGGCCCAACCATATACCATAAACTAGTTAGCATCATTTCAGGGATGCAGCAGATCGGGATCGCGCTTTCCCTTCCCTTATCAGCAACATACTCGAGATAACCATCGCCTCCGGGACCAGCTTCCCAAATATCGCATGGGTAACTCGGGACAAACCAGTCGTTTAATTTCTTGTCCAGGGAGATTACAAGATAGCTGAATCTCACTGGCTCGAACGCACGCCTATACTCATGGATGAGCATACAACCCTGGATTCGGGCGCGTACCTATTAAGCTTATCTTGTCCACCGGTCTGTTTGACCCTGCTGAAGGACTCGATGGATTCGAGGCTTGTTATCGCCTCCTGTGGGGCCTGTGGGTCTTCGTGTTCACTCTTAACCGTCAGTCTGGGACGAAACCGCCTGGAAAGGTCCCCCTTGTATTCATTTTTCACTCTACTCTATCTTGCTCCGATGTACCGCGCGGAACCTTTTTGGGCTTCTTAAAATCATGTGCGTCTTAAAACTCATCTGCACTTTCTTCAACGTGAGTCGCTGTAGTCTGATTCCAACCCTTGCACTGAAGCCTATTTTTTCATCACTAAGTTCTCTATCTCTCTTATTGCGCCGTCTTTCCCTTCCAAGTTTCTACTGGGCCCCTTCCTTCCTCTGCACTTTGTGTCTCCCGATAATTCTTTCTTTAAGTCTTTGCTCTTTAACATCTCTCTCTCTCCACCTTCTCCTTTTGATTCCGAAAGTGTTTCCTTCTGCTGTTCCACCCACTGTACCCACTCCTCTGCTTTTTACTCACTGGTCATTTCTTCTCTTTGGGAATTCTCTACACTTTTTTCAGTCCCTATGTGGAAAGATTTCCTATCCTTTCTCTCTTTGTTATCGGTTGCATTACATTTTTTTCCTGTAGCTTTCATGATTCCCCGGGTAATTCATCTGCCGCGTAAAAATGTTCATCCCATTTTTTAAATGTTTAAGTTCCCTGACATCCCCTTTGATATTTGATCATTTCCCACATGTATTGATCTATTACCGTCATATTTGGTCAGAGGAACATCTGGCCCGAGACTCTTATGATGTGTCCTCTTTGTGACTTTTAATAACATTTAATATACCTTACAATGCTGGCGGCTACAATTTTTACTTGAGTTCGAATGTACTTTGAGGGATTTTCGTGTGGTGTATCGATTGGGATCTTCAGGCCGCCTTTTGAATCTGTTAGCTCATGGGCCAGAAGGGGTTTCACTACTAAAAGGTACAAAAGATTTTGTTACCAGGTGTAGGCAACCATGAAGATATACCAAAGGCAATGCTAGAAAATTCAGATGAGTCGCTTGTCCAGTTTGGGCGTAAGGTCATCTGGAATTGTCATATAGGGGCCAAAAATTGAAAATTGCTCCGATCATTTGAAACTCATACCAACTTGTTGATATGAGCAAGAATTAAAAAAGTGTACAATTTACTTTTTCTGTGACCTTTAGTTGGGGAGATACAGCACAAAATAGGTCAAAGTCAACTTAAATTTATCAAGTTGTCTAGTCCAGTGTGCACTTTCATCAAAATAAGGATTACTTATTTCCACGAATAGCTTTCCGCTATGGATGAAATCCTGGGGATGGAGTATACTTCCACAATACTTTTTGACAACAAAGGGGCGAATAGGCTATATTATCAGCCCCCCCCCCCCATTTCCCAAAGGTTTCATTTGCGGTTTTTCCTTTTAGACAATGAAACGCGCCTTCAGATAAGATGTGTATGGGGCTGTGTATTGGCACTCGAAACGTGGACTACCCATGTCATTTTTTGACCTTTGTAACATCTCATAGACTCATATCCAACATGTTGACATTCTGTCACATTTCTCGACATTTGGGATTCTTAATCAAACAAAAGCAGTAAAAAGTGCCCCTTTTGCCCCTTGGTGTAATTACCCGGCGTATCTAGCCCTGGTTAAATAGGGTGAGGGATTTTTAAGGAGGACGCATTAATTTGGGCAATTGTTGGTAGAATTACTTCGAAATAATGTACTTGAAAGCAATATCAATTATTCCAAATGAAAGCGTAAATATTTAAACTTAAAAGTGGCATTTTCTGATCATTTCCAAACAGCCCTTTCTGTTAAAGAGCAAATGTGTCTATCACTGGACAGATATTAACAAAATTGCTGTTTTTTCTTGCAGCCTGAGCAAACCACACTGATCAGGCACATATACATACATATACTTAGGTCAACGGTTTCAAGACACTAAAATCCAACCTTGTTTAGTGTAAATCATGGTACGAGACTGTGGATCACTACATGTCCTTCCGTATCAACGCCAGCTGTCAATGCCATTAGAAATTTACTTAATTCTTCAGGGCGTAAGGGGGGGGGGGCACATTTCTGGGAATTCCCCCCCCCACCCCCCGGGTTGAGGCAGAATTTTTCGGTTTGGAGGTGATTTAGAGACAATTTTCGTGGTTGTAGTAAAATGTCCCAGTAGGAGGCAAAAAAGCTGATTTTTCATGATCTTCCATTTTTTTCCTGTTCCAAAGCTCTCGGGGGGGGGGGGCTGCCACCTGCCCCGCCTGTTATGTTCCAGTGGCTATTTAAGCATGGTCCAAACCCACCTTTACCATTTAATTTGAATCGATCTGCTCAAAGTTAAAGCAGTAACAGCACCTTTTGAAGGGGACCCCATTTTCAAACTGAATTTTTGCACCTTTGTGTTGGTATTTTCTATATGAGTAAACTATAGGGCCTAGTCTGCGAATGTCAAATGCTCTAAAGGCATTTTTTTCATAAAAGAACAATTTTGTAATTAGAAGCCTGATCCTCCATTGTAATTTAACTTCGGAAATGGAAATGGCACAATTCCCGGTCCGTCCATTGTTATGTGCCCCCTTCAAAAAAAGCTGACCTCTAACTTGACTTGCCTGAAACCACTGGATTAACTAATGGATGAGCGTAGACACGTGATGATTTCCAGTATTTCATATTGGAGGACCGTTTCCAGCAGCCGTTGAATTATAATAGCGGAATCCTCCGATATTATCTGAATTAAAAATTAACTTCTTTTGTCGATACATACGACAATGTTTTCGAGCTTTATCTCATTCCACAAGGTATAGTTTACTAGAAAGTTCCCAATGGTCAGACTGTGTCAAAAATCTAATTTTGTTTAGGAAAATTGGGGGGGGGGGGTGCTATTCAAAAATGTACTGTTTATTGCTTTTTCTGTTGGTCTCAATTGAGATGTGGTAATATTGTGTTGGTTCTTGACTTCAAACATGAAGTTGAATTGAGTTCTTGTAGGTTTTATAGTTTTAAGAATGGTGATAGTGCTACCTGATTATTTTAAAGTTGCAAAGGGCCCTAAAAGTCAGTTAAATCCTCTTTGTCAATCTTTAAAACAATTGCACTGGCAAACATCTTGTGAGGTGGGCCACTTCGTGCAAAGTTGGGGGCAAAATTTCCTTAGACCGAATGCAATAGCCACATGTTGGGTGGACAAGATAGACTCATTCCAGTACTACAATACATTCACCTGTCCAAGTCCTGTGCAATCGTAACCATGGATCGATTGACAGCTTAATGTAGTGTAGTCCTGGATGTAATGCATCTTGTTCCACCAACATGTCTGGTGGCTGACGTCATATTGAAATACGGTCTATATGCTAATTATTCCACTCAATCCTATTGTGAAATTCGGGAGGATACCTATCTTTCTCTCTGATTTGCGATGCACTATGACATAAACGAATGCATGGCACTTCGATTCTGTGCAGTGGGCTGCAAGCAGAGTTGATTTAATTGCAGTTTTGTCCCTTTTTAATTTGAATCTTTACTACCCAAAGTATGCTAACAAAGTGTATTCTCGGCCTGTTTTGAATGATGTCCTTTTGGGAGGTAGAGTAATTAATTTGTGTTGTCTTCAGCTGGTTTTTCCATAAGGTTCTGACATACTTTTCTGAACCCTATGAATTCGGAAACTTAACCCTGGACCTTAACGATAAACCCACCCGGTTTATGTGGTTTATCCGTTAAGTTTTCCTAATTCATAGGTGTCAGAAAAGTATGTTCAGAAAGGGTGTCACCCTTTGGAAACACCCGTTCTTCACATGATACTTGCAAGTTTCATCTGACAATGGATGGGCTGTAGAACTAAGTGAGATAACAGCTGGCTGAAAAATGTGGATTCTTCGTTCATTTGTGGTTGCCAGTTTATTTCATATCTGACGAATAGAAGCCTCAATCATGACTATAATATACACTTGTGCTTGAGGTTAGGTTCGATCTTGCAGGGTGCGTCAGGACGCTTTTATTTGTTTATAAAAATATCAAATTTTTTTTTTTATATTTTCCAAATTAGCATTCACTGAGAGTACCTTTAAGGGTCCATGTCTGGGGTGGGGTGGGGGTTAAGAAAGGTGCCCTTTGGCATGCTTATTTTTCAAGATTTTGTATTCGAGAGGTTAAAAATTCAAAGTAAACACAACAAAATGAAAAAAATGCATTTGGGTTGGAGCTTTATTGATAGCATTTTGTTGGTGTAAGTGGGCCAACCAAATATGCTTTGTTTGCATGAAAGCGGGGCTTGCTTATGATAGTTTCTTTACCTAGTTCAATTAAAATGTCATTATAATTAGCACCCAGGGGTGGGGGAAAAAAGCTCCTCGGTTGGGGAAAAAAAGAAGACAAATCTTGTCAAAATGAGTATTCTGAGTCTCCAAAAATAAAACCCTTGTTAAGAGCAATTTATGTTTCTTATTTCGTTAAGATACAAAAATATTTCCCATGCATTCTGTGATATATATTAAAAATGCTAATCTGATATTTTCAAGAAACCATAAGAATATTTAGGCTTTCTAAAGCATTATTTCATTAAAAAATATTAATAAGTGATAGTTAAGTTACCCTAGCCAATGTATAAGTCATTCATTGACACATCCTGTTCTATTGTTATCACTTTGTTGTGTATCACTTTCAATAGAGGTTTTTCACACACTCTTCAAACCACTGAATTCTGAGACTAATCTACTCCTTAGAATTAATCCTAGCATGGGCCTTTCAACATCAGAGACATTAGCTTCAAAAAGTATGCCTATAATTTGACCTCTTAGGTAATGAACACCCATTTTTGGCTCTCTGGCCAAGGACTATGTAGCCCATGCGTGAACCTTTTGACTTATTTACCAAAATACTAATATTCAATTCATTTCCCACTATGTATTGAACAACAGTAGGCCAAGGCTCTTATAAACTTGTAATGCAATGGAATCCACTTAATAGGATTTTGCCTCTAGGGCCTATAATAAGTTTAACAAACACTATCTATGGCTCCTGTAAACATTGGTTCTTTCGGTGCTGGTTCTTAACCCCTGGAACTATAGTGACAATCCTATCTATTGGCATGTAAGAGCACTATTTGATTGGTTACTTGGAAGGTAATATCACGTAATGAGCAAATGGCATAGATACCTGTAAAGAATGATTTTATTGTTTTCTATAAGATATAGAATACTTTCTTTTAATTGATTACTTAGAAGGCTATCTCATCTTGTGGCCTGTATGAACCAATCAGAACAGGTTGTTACCATTAGGTGGTAGGGGTGTTAAAATAAGCTATCAAAGATGCACTCAAAACCTCAAGGTGTCCTTTTTAAGTAAAAGTATATTTATTTCTTGTCATTTTCTTCCATATTCTTGACTTAACTGTACAACTATATGTCCTCAATATCTATCGGAAGATCACGAGAACATTTTGCTGACTACTTTAGCCGAGCATATTTAACCGAGGTCCTTTAAAACGTGCTTTTCCTAGACCTGTTAAGGTATGTTATATCACTTGTTCAATTGCTGCTCTGCAAACAAATTAAGCAATTATGCCATGTCTTCCGCTTTTAATTTTTTTATTTTCTGTATTTTTTTTGGAATAAATGAAATAATTAAATATTATAGTTAGTTTTTTTTTTTAATGGGATCCCCGATTGTACTACTGAATCGGTGATGCCCTGATCTTATTTTTATTAATCACGTGTTATTTTTAAACACGAAGAAATTTTTGATTTTTTAAAATTGGTATTTCAAAACGACAGCAAATTAAAATCTTTACAAAATCCTTTGAATATTATCGTCTTGTTTCTTTTGCAGGCCAAAGAATAAGTCCATATCCAAAGCATATCAGGATAGCTTACACAACTTTTAGCCGCATGGTTTCAGCAAAAATGTAAACAGACGATTATACTGGTGCTCCTAAATTCTATGGTCGGGAAAAGAGATGTGAATCCGAAATTACTCTCTCTGAGGACCGATCCAAAAAAGATGAATAAAACGTCATCCAAAAACAGCACGCCACGTGATTATTATGAACAAAGGAGAAACTGCTGCTGATCAGGAATATGAACATAAATGTTTACGTTTTCTCACATCTTACCTTGCATCTTTCTAGAAATTAAATGTGTCATTTTTACAGAATTAGCAAGGAAACCAAAAAATCAAATGGACATCCCGTCAAAGAAATTCCAGTTATAAACCTGGTGTGAGTGGCACATCCCTATGGCGAAAAGTTATTGTAATACTTAAGTGTACTTCCATTGGTGTAGCCACCCACCCGAAGCCACAAAAACCCCGGCCATTGACGGTGTACACGACCACATGAATCAGAAATGGACATCGGTTTTTTAACCGATTCAAATGCGGCCCAAACACCAATTTTTTTATGTCGTGCCAGAAATCCTCCCATCGAAAAATAGACCACCATACACTTACGGTTAATATTGTTTGGCTGCGCCTGTACACGCCTGTGCTGTGGACACAAACCGTCCTAGGACGCTCTTTTGTTGGTTGCTTGAACGCGTGCGTTTGAAATGTGGTATATATGTGTATGACAAGCGTAAGGGTCTAACGTATGCCGCAACGCGTTGTTTGTAAATCACCACGCTTTGGCCGATATTTTTAATAACCGTTGCGGTGTCGGCAATCAGAATAGACGAATTTCTATGACGTATTCAAAAATATAGACCGTCACAACGCGTTGCAAAGGATCTAGCAAAGCGTTGTAGAATCTCACAATGCTCCCCCCCTCATCCCCGCCACTATGCCGGTAGACGAAGGGGGAAAACGGCGGCCCGGACCTCGGTTTGTTCCGATACCGCAAGGCTAAAATCGACCCGTGCTTTGTGAGCTTCCACACGCTTGTGAAGGCCACAGCCGGTAAGGATCCTAAACAGGTATTGCAAGCCATAAAGGCCATAACGTATTGCCGCAACGCGTTGTAAGAAAGTAGCAACGCGTTGCGACATTTCGGCAACGCGTTGCGACATTTCGGCAACGCGTTGCGGCGTCGGCCGATCAAAATCATGAATTTCTGTGACGTATTTCAAAAATTGACCCACAATGCGTTGCAAGTTATCTGGCAACGCGCTGGGGAATCTCACAGCGCGATGCGAGCCTTCGCAACGCGTTGCGAGCTTGACGACGCATTTTAAGGTTCCAGAACGCGTTGCTAACGCTCACAAGCATAAGGCGTCATAAGTTAATTGCTGCAAACGCGTGCGAAAAAGTCACACACCGCACCTTGCTACACCTTCCACAACGGTTGCCGATTGCGCCCACAACGCTACCCAGTACAGCGGTGCCCCCCTACGACCAAGCAGAATGAGGATATTTCTGTGACAGATTTAAAAAAAAACTAAATCTCACAACGCGTTGCGACCTTCACAGCGCGTTGCAAATCTTCACAACGCGTTGCGGCAATACGTTATGACCCTTATGGTCTTCACAACGTGTTGTGAAGTTCACAACGCGTTTTTGTTGTAAGGTTCACAACACGTTGTGAAGCTCACAACGAGTTGTGGGATTCCACAATGCGTAGCTAGATCTTTGCAACGCGTTGTGAGTCAATTTTTTTTAAATACGTCACCAGGAGAGTTCATGATTTTGATTGGCCGACACTGCAAAGCGTTGCCTAATGTCGCACCACGGGTTGATGACTTTTTTCACAACGCGTTGCGGCAATACGTTATGACCCTTATGGGTTGTGGACCTTCGCAACGCGTGTTAAAGCTCGCAATGCGTTGTGAAGCTCGAATATGGCCAAGCCAAAGGGCCACATAACGTATTGCCGCAACGCGTTGTAAGAAAGTAGCAACGCGTTGCGACATTTCGGCAACGCGTTGCGACATTTCGCAACGCAGTTTGCGGTTTCTTTTTGTCGGCCAAGCAAAATCATGAATTTCTGTGAGTATTTCAAAAAATAGACCCACAACGCGTGCAAAGTATATAAGCAACGCTTTGTGGATGGAAAACTACAACGCGTTGCAAGCCTCCCAACGCGTTCGAGATTCATACAACGCGTTGTTGAGCTTTACAACGCGTTGCGAAAGGTTCCACAAGCCATAAGTGTCCTAACGTCTTGCAGCAACGCGTTGTAAGAAAGTAGCAACGCGTGCGACATTTCGGCAAACGCGTTGCGGCCCGTCGGCCGATCAAATCATTGATTTCTGTGACGGATTTCAAAAAATAGAACCCAACGCGTGCCGGAAATACGTTATGACCACCTTATGGCTTCACAACACGTTGCAAGCCTTCACAACGCGTGCGAGCTTCACCACCGCGTTGCAAACTTACAAACGCGTGTGAAGGCAATAAAGGGTCCTAACGTATTGCTGCACGCGTTGTGCAGGTTTGAACGCGGTGTGAAGGTCGCAACGCGTTGGGAGATTTATATTTTTGAAATACGTCACAGAAATTCATGATTTTGTGTGGCCGACACAGCAACGCGTTGCTGAAATGTCGCAACGCGTTGCCGAAATGTTTGCAACGCGTTGCTACTTCTCTCAAAACGCGTGGCGGCAATACGTGTCGACCCTTATGGGTTGTGGACCTTCGCAACGCGTGTTAAAGCTCGCAATGCGTTGTTGAAGCTAGCATATCGCAAGCCCATAAAGGCCATAACTATTGCCCCAAACGGCGTTGCGAGAAAAGTAAGCACGAGTTGCGAACATTTCGGCAACGCGTTGCGACATTTCAGTAAAACGCGTTGCGGTGCGGCCCCCAAATCAAATCGATGAAATTTCTGGACGTATTCAAAAAATAGACCACAACGCGTTGCAAAGTATCTAGCAACCGTTGTGGCAAACTTCACAAAGCGTTGCAAGCCTTCACAACGCGTGCGAGCTTCACAACGCGTTGGGCTTTACAACCGCGTTGCGAAGGTACACAAGCATTAAGGGTCATAATGCCGCAACGCGTTGTAAGAAAGTAGCAACGCGTTGCGACATTTCGGCAACGCGTTGCGGCGTCGGCGATCAAAATCATGAATTCTGTGACGTATGTCAAAAAATAGATCACAACGCGGTGCGGCAATCGTTAAGACCCTTATGGCTTTCACAAACACGTTGCAAGCCATCACACGCGTTGCGAGCTCACAAACGCGTTGCAAACTTACAACGCGTTGTGAAGGCAATAAGGAGTCATAACGTATTGCTGACAACGCGTGGTGAAGCGTTGCAAACGCGTTGTGAAGGGCACAACGCGTTGTGTGAGATTAATTTTTGAAATTTACGTCACAGAAATCATTGAGTTTGATTGGCGACACAGCAACGCGTTGCTGATAATGTCGCAACGCGTTGCCGAATGTCGCGACGCGTTGTGACTTTCTCACAAGCGTTGCGCAATACGTTATGTCCTTATGGCTTTAACCTGAGCAACGCGTTGCGAAATTCGGAAACGGTTGCGACATTTCAGCAACGCGTTGCGTGTCGGCCAATCAAAATCAGGAATTTCTGTGAAGTATTCAAAAAATAGACCCACAACGCGTTGCAAGTATCTAGCAACGCGTTGTGGAAACTCACACTGCGTTGCAAGCTTCACAAACAGCTTTGGCGAGATTCTACGCGTAGTGAGCTTTACAACGCGTTGCCGAAGGGTCCACAAAGCCGTAAGGGTCATAACGTATTGCCGCAACGCGTTGTAAGAAAGTAGCAACGACGTTGCGACATTTCGGCAACGCGGTGCGGCCGTCGGCCGATCAAAATCATGATTTCTGTGACGTATTTCAAAAAAAATAGATCCACAACGCGTTGGGCAATACGTTATGACCTATGGCTTTCCAAACACGTTGCAAGCCATCACAACGCGGTGCGAGCCTTCACAAAGCGTTGCAAACTTACAAGACGTTTGTGAAGGCAAATAAGGGTCATAAACGCTATGCTGTGCACAACGCGTTGAAGGTTTGCAACGCGGTGTGAATTTCTTTTCGTGCAAACGCCGTTGTGTGTGAGGATTTATATTTTTGAAATCACGTCACAGAAATTCATATGATTTCTGATTGGCCGACACAGCAACGCGTGGCTGAAAGTCGCAAAGCGTTGCCGACATGTCCGAAGCGTTGTGACTTTCTACAAACGCGTTTGCGGCAATACGTGATGTCCCTTATGGCTTGTAATGTTAACCTTAGCAACGCGTTCGAGATTCCACAACGCGTGTGAGCTCGCAAACGCGTTGTGTGATGAAGTTTGCAACGCGTGCCAAAGTATCTCTAGCACAACGCGTTGGGGTCTATTTTTTGAAAAGACGTCACAGAAATTCAGGATTTGGATGGCCGGACAACCGCAACGCGTTGCTGAAATGTGCAACGGCGTTGCCGAAATGTCGAACGCGTTGCTACTTTCTTCGCAACGCGTTGCAGCAATAAGTTATGCCCTTTATGGCTTGCCATACTCGCAGGAGTTTGAAGGTTGCAACGCTTTGTGAGTTTTCGCAACGCGTTGCTAGATACTTTGCAACGCGTTGGGGTCTATTTTTTGAAATACATCACAGAATTGATCATTCTAATTGGCCGACACCGCAACACGTTGTGATATTTCGGCAACGCGATACTACTTTCTCGCAACGCGTTGCGGCAATACGTTATGGCCTTTATGCATGCGTGCGATAAACGTATAGTAAAATATTGATTTGACAAGTGAAAGGTGGATTAGCCAGGATTAGCACATATAATTACTATAGCAATGGTCTGTGAGCTGATGACAACATGCGTTTCAAGTTTGATAAAATGATGGCAGTAATGTCAGCATCCACTGGCTGAGAAGTGAACTTACAAGGAAATAATATTAGTTACTTTTCCATCTTTTGCAAAATGCAAACACCCATTTGTTTTTAATTTGTGGAAGTGCATGTCCGTAAGGGTCATTTTCATTATGTCTAAATGGTTTTTTTTCATCTCATTGACAATAATTGAAATCCACGCAATAGAAGTGAATGATAACAGAGTGCAATCAGTAGACTAGCAGTAGACTAGTAGTAGCATTACCTAAATGTTGATCTAATTTTCATGAAAAGAAGGTAATTATCGTTTTAATTACGCAGTTGACTTGTTTTATCATGGAGTTTTTATCAAGTTTTCGTAGTTGTAATAGAAAATACTTTGCCAATCGAAGTAATCTAATTTATGTTGAATTACTTTATTTTCCCGATTTTTGGTCACAATTTTTAAATTTTTATTACTGGTTATAAGATTAATTAAGTTCTTATTGATTTGTGACCATTCTAGCTTTTCAACCACTGGTAGATTCTGTATAGGTTGTAATACGGGCAGGCTCGTAACCTGCGGGTGATGGAGGAGGACCCCCCCCCCATTTGAAAAACAAAAAAAAAAAAACCTAAAAAGTGATCCAAAAGGCCAATAAATAGATCTTGCGATCAGAGCGAGCCAAAAAAGGGGGTAATGTTTTGTCGAAAAAGGTTTAAAATTTGTTTAATACGGTCCACTTTTACTAATTGCCCCCCCCCCCCGCCTTTATTGTGGGGAGATTTTGGGTAGTCCTTTTTTGAAACAAAAATTGGCCCCTACCCCCCCCCCCTAAAAAAAATCCCTGGTACGGGCTTGAATCCGAGCACTTCAGTCATCTGCCGTTGACAACAAAACATACCAATTAACCAATCAGTTTGTATGCTCTTCTAAATGTTTACTGTACCGCGTCGTAAGGCATGTGCAATCTATTAGGTTTGCCAGATTTTTTGCATAAATCCGATTAAAACACCACACCACCCCAACCCAACCCAGACTAATATTGAGAAAAAAGGAACCCTACCTGGGTGATCTCTTGGATAAAAAAACCAACAATGTTTTTCGTATTGAACAAAACGATGTACATCGTAATAAAAATTAACATGAAATGGGGACGAACGTGTGAGGGTGTTGATAGTTTTTAAAAAATAATTCTCTCCAAAGTTGGTCATTGGCTTGGTAGTTCTCCTTGTCAACTTTTCGAAACTATAATTTTATCACCACCGGTGTCATTACAGTGTCCGTATGTGACTGAGTGTCCTACCACCCATAGTCTATTCTGTTCTCCATTGAGTGCTGATGAATTTTGTTTCAGCATGTACCCAAATGGCCTCGTACACAAGGTCACTGCTTTATTCGTAATGTTGCTATGCGTAGCGAGGGCACTCCTCTCATGGGGGACAATCAGTTTCTTTACCCGGCATAAATTACTATCCCCCTTTCACACCCACAGTTGTGTCATAACGGAATAAAGCACATGATACAAAGAGGTGCGAAAGGTAAGGGTATAATAAATTATGCCCTAACATCAAATATATACTATTTGCCAGGTATTAGAGTTGAGAAGCTCCAACCCAGGATGTAATACTTGCTGTGTCATTTAAATATATATAAGTAATCGAATCATCGTTGGAGAATGGTATATTACGTTCTGATGGCCTAATGTACTGCCAATATTTCAAATGCAAATAAACAATGATGGTAAAACTACAAACTTGTCGCAATCCTTCGTTTTTGGAAATAAAATCTCTTTAGTGAACAATAATGTAAATGTTCTACAGGGGGACTAAAATGGACTCCGATTGCACCCGCCATCTTTAAAGGGTGTCTTACCCGATCCTCAGCCTCGCCCCCGCCGCTCACCACCATTAAACCTGAGATTGTGGTTATCATTATAAAGTTGGAATTCTAGTTTCTCACTTCATCTGCAAAAATATTTGACGATGTTACGTTTACCAGAGTATTGGGTAACCTCACCAAATGCAGTCATAATTTACAAAAGATTATCTTTCCTTCTTGATACCCCCTCATCACTCATAGAGATCATTTTAAACTAAAGTAACTTAATAGAGAAAATCTCAATTTCGTTGAAGTAAACGGGTGACGGCTGTCGATGCCGAATGTTCCTTTAATCTTCCTGTATAAAGTCCCTGTCAAATTATTGCAAAGTGAGGAAAAAGCCTGACAGATTTAACAAGGCACTCTGCCTGAATTGAACTATAGAACTTGCTAGTCAATCAAGGCTGTGCGAAGCATGGAAACACAGCTAGGTGAAATGGAGATCTCAAATTAGTAGTGTGATTGAGTGAATTCTCGCCATGATATTGTTATCTCTTTTGTTATGAGGGTGGAAATATGCTACATTCCTGCATGATTTCTGTCTAATATGATCTGGTGGACCGTGTTGTAATCAAAGTTTGAACCAATGTATGAAGTATTGAGGTTGGTTAGAGCAGCCGAACAAGGCTAGTAGGCTGGATCAATAGAGATGTTGAGCTTGCTCCAAGAGAAATCATTTTCTCTCCCTGCTCAGAGAAAGCTAAATGTAGAACGGATGTGACTGAACTGCTCGCAGTCCGATTGATGATGGATTTTGACTTTTTGGTACTGTGACTTTTTACAGAACTGATACATGTTGTCCAATTATGTTATCGTTCCTAATCTTACGTGGCAAATTCGACCTACTCTAGGAGAAATTCGTAATTCTGTATTTTCTATATCTGTACACGGACAGAAATTCTACACACAGTGGCCTAGTGGGCTCGCAACAACAATTCACGGTAATAATTTTAAACACGACAGCATAATTGACTGATATTTTGGAAATAAAACCTGATAGGATATTTAGTGAATCATAAACAAAATGAAATATGGCTTGGTGGTTTTTTTTTTTTTTTTTTGTTTTACAAATGCCACCTTTAACACCACTAAGCATTTAATCAAGGTGGTCTCCCTGACTATACCACACTGCAACCTGACCACACCGGTTTTGTGGTTTATATACCTCGACTTTAGGCCTCCGTGATCCAGTGTGCACACGACTAAAAGATTGGTGTACCATTTGTTTTTATTAAACTTTCCTAGACAATTCACTGATTTCAACCTGCAAACACAAGTTCAACAAGAATTGAGAATAAATGTCAATAAATACAGTGTGAAATAGACAGCCGTGATCAAGGCTAATCATTTTTAGGGATAGAACAGGACTGTAGGCGAACTTTTTCGTATCCCATGCGTAGACTTGTAAGAGACATACCCCAGTCAACGAATTTGCTTTTGGTGGATGGTTTCAGAAACGGGTTTCGACACATACCAATGAATTACAAACTTTTGAGGTAGAAACCCTCTTTAGTTGTAGACCAAATTGCCACACATCTTCAAACAGAGTTTTTCACATTTCTAGCGATTATCCACTGGCTCGACATACCCTATCATCTTGGGCAGTGATTTATTTTAACGACCACCATGTATTTTAAGGGAATCCGTGCATAAAGCGCAAAATCCGAATCGACATGTTGATTCAAAGGGCTATAGCTCGGCCAATACCTATCAATTGGAATGATAATTGCAGGATCTTAAAGCTAAAAACAGCTATATCCATTTGTTGAGATATACGTTCCTTACAATGGTGTGTGCAATCAGGGTCCGTGGATTAAAGCTGCTTCATTAATTGTCAAGTTCAGATGTGTTTTTTTGTTTTGTTTTGTTTATTTTTTATTATTATTATATTTTTGTTAATTTTACCTCATAGCCAAACACGGGGTGGCCTTTAGGATTACCTTGGTTACAATCCGCTTTTTTTCAAGAAATGGGAACAAAGACTAAAATAAATATCACAACAATTTGATAAACATACATGTACTTTTTGGGTTCTAAATTTTCATCAGATTTCTACCCTTGAGAAAATGTACTGCCAAATTATGATAAATTCAAGATACTACTTATTTAACATTAGCTTTTTTGGAAGGAAATTCCAGAATATGATTTTAATTGGAAGAAACAAACGAACACTGTCGCCACCATTGGAAGATAAGTAATGTTACTCACGATATTTTTACTAGACAATGGGAAGGCAAATACAAATAAATGTGAGAGGTGTAATGAACAGATTACATTGAATACTTTTCTCTTTACTGCAAACAGATTAATTCAATATGGAAGGTTTATAAAACGACAACGTTATAATTATGTAGTCCCCATCGGGGGCTAACGAAGAACCAAGTGTAAAGTCATAACACTATTAAAATATATATATAACCGTCTGCTCTCGCAATACAACTGGCAATATTTTGTTGAAATGAAAACAAAAAATTCACCCCAATTTCCTTTTCCATATTATTGACCCAATGGAATGGCATAGACTTCAGCCAATAACCATATTATTGGCCGGTATGCAGAGGCAGTGTTGCCCCTTCAAGTGGAGGTTTTTTGTAGCTCTTAAAGGAAACCCGTACAACGAAATAACTCATTCCAATAAATATTGACTACATTTCGAGTGGTTCCATAAAAACGGAATTATATAACCTAACAATGAATTACAACCATCTAGCTAACAGTGCTATTTAAAAATCGCGCTAGTGTAAAACGCGTGTTATGCGATACGGACCGGCATATTGCGTCATACTGGCCAAGAAATACCCATATGAAAGCATCATGTGTGAAGGTGTAATGACGCTACTGTGCCGTTCGCGTATCGCTTACACAACCCCATATTCCCATATACACTAGCGCGAATTTCAAATAGTCATGGTCAGACATTTGGTATTTAATTCATTTTTATGGTTCGATAATTCCGTTTCCCATGAAACCACTCCATATTTATTCAATAATTGTTTTATAGCGGGTTGCTGAATTGTATAAGTTATTTCTTGAACAATGTTCTCCTTTAAACAATTAGCCTTATTTTTGCATTTCCTTCAATGCAAATTCTAAATTCTGCGTATAATTCTGTTACTATTTATTTTTATGGAGAAAATGGGACACTGAATTCAACTTTTTCTCCAAAAAAAAAAAAAAAAACATTTACTCATAATTAAAACCCGTTTTCTATTACAATAATGAAGGGACTTTCCGAGAGGAAGGGAAGGGGTAAATATAAAGGGATAGAAGCTAATAAAGAAGATTGGACATCCATTGCGGAATTCGAACCCGGTCTCCGGCGCAGCATTCTCATGAGCAGGATGGCAAGCCACGAGAGTGTCGCTGGCCCGGTCAGCGAATTTGTGCCCATATATGTGATCGTACGATGACGTCATCGCATCTTTTTTGTGTCTTAGTGTCATTTTTAGCCTCAAGCTCATCGAGTTTTAATTGAGTTTTTGGTAGGTTTAGGGTTAGAGTATGTACACTTCGTCCCTCGTCCCCTCACGCACTCTATAAAAAGTGATTTTTTACTCTAAAAGAGTTAATTTCGTTTTTTCCAGATTGCCTACAGTGCTCACTCTAATGTAAAAGGTAAACTTTCACTCCAATGGAATGACATGACACTCATCGAAATTTCTTAGATTAAAACGGAGGGCAAATCTATATTTTGATTAAAATTTTTAATCTATTAGATTTATATTTCAATGTATTTTGATTTAAATTTTAATCTAAACTTTAGATTTGTCCCTGATAGCAATCAAATTAGATTAGTTTTTAATCTAAGAAATTTAGAGAGTGCAGATCATCACTCGTTCGCGTTTTAGAGTAAATTTGCCTCTTTATAGATTTAAATTTACTTCGGGAGGATTGAAACTTCACCCATTGAAATGTGAGCAAAATTATACATGAAGAGTGAATTTAACTCTTCTGCATTTAGGGAGTTTCTTAAAAGTAGGGAAATTTAATATCATTTCAATAGTTAGGCTAAACATAATATCACGGGAAATTTGAAGGAAATTCGTAAATTTGTATGTCTGGTTACTCCTCCATGTAATTTCTGTACGAAATAATTAGTATAGACATGTACAGAGTTGAATGGAGTTTATAGGCTTTATTCCGTATAGGCTTAGTTGATTTCTTTCATCCAAGTAATCTACACCAAGGATATGACACCGTTCTGTCGGTAAGTTACAACACAGTGTACGTGGTTCATAAAATCAAAGCGCCCCATGCATCAGAATCAACTGAAACCAGCTTGCCATATCCGGACCCGCGAATTCGTTTGTTTAGAAGCGGGTTAAACAAACTCATATGTCGGCTTTAACCATGCAGTTCTTGATTTAATAGTTTACCAATCCACCAATACTTTAATATACCTTTCTTCAGTTCACTGACTCACTAAAGGACGATTTTAACCAAAATAGAACGGAACTCATCGGACCGAAAAGTTCAAGTTATGCTACTCTCAACAGAAAAATAGAGTGCAGATAACCAAGTTCTTTCAACTTTAGTAAAAAAAAATGCACCAGTGCGTTAAATTTGAACTATATATGAAGTCTCGCTAATATTTTCGATCAGAGCGTAGTATTTTGCTTGTCAACAGAATGTCTTTGTAGCTGAATTTTCAGGGCCATACAGTGCAAAAGTATTAAAATTTTAATCGCCATATATTTGCTGTCACCTGTTGGCCCTATTTATATGGTGATCAAAATCAAGGTATCCAAGGCTTGAATTTATATTTTATCTAATGTAAGTCCGCTTGTGGCAAAAACTTAGAGGTGGACAGGGTATATGATTAGTATACTATGGTGGATCTGTGACAGTTTCAGCAGAGCAGGGGGACGCAGAAGGATCTAAAAATTTGAGTGCTCCACCCCAGCTTCCACTGACTTGGATGTCAATAACTCTTTCAGAGGGAGTTTAGCTATTTAAGGGAATGTGGGTTGGCACGCACTTCATACAAAACACATTTGTAACAAATGTTTATGAACTGCGTTAAGCATCTGGTGACCAGAACAAAAAAGGGCAACTTCGACGGCACTTTGGTACAACATTAAAAGTGATGAAATTTCAAAGATCTTCCATTTTAAAGAACTACTCCCCACGTTAAATGTTACGAACTGCGTTAAGCATTGCTTGTGACAGAAAACAAAAAGGGACATCTTTGGCGCACTTTGAAACAAAATCAAATTTGATGAAATTTTCGAAGCTCGACATTAAAGAACAAACTCGACCCATACAACTCGCCCATACCAACTCGTTCCATAGCAAATCGCCCCTATTATTCTTCCCAGTTATTATTGACGTCGCCCCATTGACTTGCCCATATCCTGACTCGCTCCATAACAACTCGTCCATTATTAATTTGCCGATAGCAATTCTTCCAATATAATCCAGCCCATAACACTATAGCCAGTATTATCTCGCCCTTTCCCAAACCACCTCGTATCAATCGTCACATTCTCACTTCAAATCGCTCTATTATTCAACTCGCCAGATCAAATCGTCGAATTTTAACTCCCTATTTCAACTCGGCCTATATCAACTTGGCCCAATTATACACGTCCATATTGAATCGCCTCTTATCAATTCGCCTTAAACTTACCATTTTAACTGGCCAATTCATTTAACTCCCCACATATTATCTCACCCCCATATCACTTGGCCCCAATATCACATCGCTACCTTCATTCAGCCCACTCTATAATTTGAAATATATCAAATATCTTCGAAGACGATACAACTTCAGCA
>JAMKCH010010219.1:0-48198 GCA_023653785.1 Ophioderma brevispina | reverse complement strand
AGATAGTTTGAATTACATAAAAAAATGTATAAATATGATAACAGCAAAATTCAGGCCCTCCATGTGTTATTCTGTCCCACACAATTGCTTCCGTCCCACCACAATTGAGGAAACTCAAAAACAATAACAAAAACCCCCAGACTTACTCCTTGGGGCGCCCCTTTCCTTTTTTAAGGAATTTTTATTAAATGGAACTTTCTGTGTCCAATGCAAGACTAATGCAATTGAGACCATATCACTATTGTGTAGTAATATATGCCATACATTGATGTACAAAATGGTGCTGGTACCAAACCATTAATTTAGTCTGCTAATGATTCGTTCGCAGCTATCAGTGTTAAAAATATACATACAGCAATGTAAATGTGTAGCACAATTGTATGAAATTGGGAAGTATTATTTTGGTTTATACCTTTAGCTATAGAAGGTCATTCTACAGTGAATATGTCAAGCAAATTGTGCAAAATGACCCAACCAATCAGAAAAACTGTTACATACAAAGCTTGGTGAGGACTAGTCTCATTTAGTGCAAGCAGGAAATGTCACCTCACCAGTGACCAGTGCAAGAGTAGGGTATTCTATATCACTGACATGGCCTGGAATATGAGACTCTTGATCTTCAACAGCAATATCAGTAGCAGCTACAGTGTAAACAATGGATGGGTGTTTCCACACAATAAGAACTGTGTACCATTGCTGGGTTTTGTCAATTCAGCTAATCTTCTTGCTGCGAGAAAAAAACCATCACAAAATCAATATAATGTATTTTAAAACCAACGATTTCTTTGTTTAGAAATATTAGTTGCCATAATTAATTTTGTGGAATGGTCTGACATGTTTTGCTGAAATTTATTTTTGTGTTGTTCGTGAACTTAACAAAAACCCTCACAAAATGTGGTGACGGAGTTATTTTATATTTTTTTTTTCGGTTTATTTTTAATTTCTAGAAACACAATTCTGGGTAACATATTTATGGTATCAAAATGATTTTATAGTGTCCTCTTACAGATGAAAAACAATTTGGTTGTTACCTCTCTATTGATTTAATTATATCACTTTTTCAATTCCGTCCCACCACATCGATGAGAGGGGCCATTTTCTATTTACGTGTTCTATATCTCGCCAGCGACGCTATTTTGACCGAAAAAAAAGTTGCGATCCATGAACTTCAATTATTCTCTACTCAAAACATGACAAATTCACTCATACAAGCAATTGGAAATTCACCTTTGATGATGACTATTTGGCGCTGACCCCGGTATAGTAGTATCAATTGATATTCGATATGAATGAGGGAAAGGCCGTATTTTCTCATTATTACCTGAAATTTCAGCTTCCAAATCCATTCCGTTCTCAAGATTCTGGACAAAATAAAAACTGCTGTTTTAAGGTCCATGGCCCGATCGCTGATAGGCCTCGTCCCAAGAAGCCCAGATTTATCGGAAGTCAACATTTTTGGTATCAGAAGAAGAAAGTACTAGATTTTTCTCATTACCCTTGTGAAACTTAGGGCAAAAGTTATTTGGTTTGGAAGTTATGAGCAAAAAGTGCCCATTTGGTCGACCAATTAATTTTTACAAAGGTACCCTATGGGCTTACAAAATCACGTTTAGCTCTCATAGCAAAACGTAGTGAAATATCGGCGCGAAAGAAACTTTAAGATGGAGTTTGGGTGTGAACGCCAATCTTCAACAATCTATCAAGCGAAAACTTCATATCGTTCAATTTGGGCCATCCCCCTTTAATGGTTAACCATCAAAATTAGCACAAGTGTCAGGCTATCATACCAAGTAGATAAATGATACACAAAAAATGGAACAAGCTCCGTAAGCTATTAATCAAAGATAAACTATGAACATTTCCATGTAAACTACTTTAATGTACAAACCAAAAACAACCCAAATAGTGAAAAAACTGAAATATCAGTATTTGAGGAATATTTGTCATACCGTCTTCCCGCAAATAGACAACAGTGATGACGACTCAAAAATCTACACTAAACAGCTGATGGGGTTTACACCAGTCAGAAGAAAATACAATCAATAAAGAATGGTTGAGGTCAAACTTTACAGGTTATGGTGCACAATATTTATGCTTAAATAACTCGGAGATCACTCACACAGAAAGGCTGGTTGATTCTCAAGTCGGAATTTTATGCAGTGGGTATAGAAATTTACAGAATCAGAAAAAAGTACTGCCTTGTTTTATACACTTAGGTTAATGTTAGCACATCTATGCCAGAGTAACAAAAAGTACCAAAAATAGGATTTGATTTTTTTAAATGTTTGGTCAGCAAATCGTGGGTTTATAAATCCCTTTAAGCCACATTGCCCAGGAAATCATGTGGCGGCCCAACATACATATGAACACCTTCACACACCAAAGGAAAGGAAAACAATGTTGAACTGAGCTAAACACCCCAGTGTTTCCAGGCCAGTGGTGGCATCTTTTGCACAAATTCTGAAAGCAATGCAAAGCAGCCAAGATAGCGCGACTACAGGTTGAATGTGCATTTTGCCAGTGCTTAGTACGGTCATGACGGTACAGCAGTAGGCTATGAAATGGAAAATGTTAGTTCCCGTAGCCCGACCACGTCCGATTTGCTTGACCGCTAGAAATTTTAAAGTTATTTGAAAAAATATTACCTTATTTATGGGTTTGCTCTTCATCCACGGTAGTTGACAAGAAACATTCCTTGCAATCAAAACTCTGTGACGCAAGTTTTGACAAAATATATCATAATGAAACAGTAAAAATGGTAGTGTCCAAGGTCACTTTTCTTCCGACTTGAAAAGCAAAGTTTGCTATTATATTGAAGTACCCAATCGGCAAAGTATACCACAACCAAAGGTATTAAAAATATTCGAATCTCACACAGTACCCACACTTTCATTAAAGGGTTTTTCTTGTTCTGGTTGTTGCACGTGGGGCAGTTTTCTGGGTTGCTGCCTGTTTACAATTCTTGGAAATTGAAAATACGCCAAAATTAGGCAGTCACGTCTTTCCTGAATCGTATTATACAGTCCAATTTAAAATCTGGTACATGAATTTTCAAAAAATAGTGTTGCCAAATTAATACATTTATTTTTACTAAAGAGTGGGAATTTTTAGTGCTTTTACTGGTAAATTCTATAAACATTTGAGTCATTTTCCCATAAGGTTTTTTACTGTCTACACAAAGAGATTAGGATTAGAAACAAAGCTAATTAAATTAAGATGTTGGGCCCAGACATTTGGCATACGCTGGGGGGTGCGTATGGTATCTCACCAAAAGTGGCAAAGGGTTCCCGGGAAGGGTTAGGGTGGACTGTTTGTGCTGTTGGATCTTTGAATGGTACATCGGATAGGCAAACTTCCTCGACTACACGAAAAACCCATATGGGCATGCATCTTTTTGCGAATTGTGCATTGTGGTTAGGTATGCAAATAAGCTAAGTAACAGGAGCATTCCTGATTTTTTTCTGTTTTTCAAAAAGCAACTGCCAAATATCGGAGGTTAATAAGGCGATAGGTTTAAAAGCATGGCTGAAAAAAATGTAAATTTCCCTGGGAAGATAGTCGCATTCTCACAGATTTCCCATCATATCATATGTGTAAATTCCCTCCAAAAAATGGCAAGTTTCACTCAAATGGTCAAATTGCTGGGAAGGAGTTCCCAATTCCCCACTTTTTGATAATGGTTGTACTTGGTTGGAATGGAAGAAAGTAAGAAGTGGGTAGAAGAGTTCTCACCCTGATCACATTTGGGCATACGATATGCAAATTATGGTACATGTTAATGATATGCATTTATTTTGAAACAGTACTTCATATATGCAAAAACCGCGCTACTATATATCTAAGCAAGTAAGAGTGTCCATCTTGACAACAGCAGTGAGTCTTGACGCGGATCAAAGGTTCAATGCAGTCACAAAATAGGTTTAAATCGCTAATAAATGCTATTTGTGGTAGGATGATGAAACTTGGGCGGTGTGTGTGCGTCAGCATTCAGTAATGAAATGTTAGGTCATTTCAAGGTCATTATGGGGTACAAATCAGTAAATCACTATTGGGGGTAGGAGAGGTGATCGGATGTGGTCAACAGTCAGTTGCAAATTTGTTAAGGTATTTTCAAGGTCATGCGGGGTATCAATGCCAAATCATTACACCCATGGCATGAATACCTGGTGGATGTAGCCATAGATTCATTTTTTTCAAAGACTGATTTTGTCTTAAGGACCATTCTCCGATATAAATATAATTAACGAAGGAGGGGTAAAGGAGAAAGCAAAAGGGGAGGGGAGGAACAGAGAAGGAGGAACTAGGAAGGCTGAATATGGGTGGAGGGAGGGGGGTAAGGGGGAGGGAAGGGGAGAGGGGAGGATGGGGGAAGAAGGGGGGGGGGGGGAAGGAAAGGGGGGAAATTTGTGGAGGGCAGGAGGAGGGGGGATTCTGTAGGGAATTTTCAGGATTTGTACGGGGGGGGGGGTGGAGAAAATTCAGGTGGGAAAGGATAATAGAGCAAGGGGGTAACTGAAACAGAACAGAGGAAAATTGATAAGAAAATATTAATTTTTTAAATTATATATTAAATATTTTTTATATATTTTTTTTATAAAAGTGTTCAAAAAGCGACTTTTCGTGTCGCTCACAGTCCATGCCCAGTTTAAAGCTTGTTTTTTGCCCGTTAAGATAATGAAGATTTATTACCCCTAACGCGGCCCAGACGCAATGAGGTGAACGACAAACGGTGGTGGTAGGGGGGTACCGGCGGAAAATTTTCTCGTTGCATCTCGGCCGTCAAAACACTATTTTTTGTCGCGCAAAATACAGTATGCCCTCATGCATATGGGCCGTCTTACCGGAAAATGACGCGATGTTTCTGTTGCATCTGGGCCGTCTTGTACGGAAAATGACGCGTTGTTCCTCGTGCATCTGTTAGGCCGTATTCCGGTGAAAAGGACGCGAATGTTCCTCGTTGCACCGGAGACTTCATTCCGGGAACATGACTGCGTGCTTTTCTCTGCATTTCGGACGGTTTTGCCCGCAGAAGGCGCAAATCAGGCGGGTGACACTACAAATGCCCATAGACAATTCGATATCGATGGTGATAGCGCACCCTTTGATAAGTTACATTTTAATTATTGCATAAACGCATTCATGAACGTGTAAAACCAGAGCATGACGTAGGTATAGCGCCACGCACGGCTGACGAACTATAAGCTACAGAATTCATGCAGTATCAGGGTGGGGGGTGCCACGTACGCATCCATTTATTATTTATTTATTTATTTAGGGGATCCCGGTTCTCCATTGCAATTCGCACGCGATGTTCCTCGTTGCATTCTGGGACGTCTTTCCGGAAAATGGCGCGATGTTCTCGGTGAATCTGGGCCACATTCCGGGAAAATGACGCGATGTTCCTAGTTTCATCTGGGCCGTCTTCCGGGAAATTACGCGATGTTCTTCGTTGAATCTGGGCCGTTAACGACTTTACGCTACTTATTCCTTGCCGGGGAAAAACGCCGAGATGCACTGAAAGCAAAATTTGTTTCGTTGACATCTGGCCGTTAAAAATAAAAATAATTGCACCTCGTTGCATTTGCGCCGTTGGTCGGCAAAACAACGACCGTCGGGTACGGGGTTAGGGTTATAGAAATATACTTAGGAGTTATGTTTTCAAAAATTATCCGAATAAAGGTTACAGGAAAACATGAGAAAGTATCAAAGCAAACGGCTATTAAGATGCATAATTTCTTCCGTTTTCGCCCTGTCGCCAGCCCAAATCCATTCTTTAAAATGTGTCCTGCTCGTTACACAAGAGCGATATCACGATACATTGAAATTTATCAGCCCCTATTATGCCCTCCTAATTATTAAGTCAAAACATTTATTACTATTGGATTATTAAAGTTTTGCAAGGGGGAGTTCTCGGAGGGGAGCATGTCGCCAATATTGCAGCCAGCTCGTTACCATCATTCGAATGATACAAAATTTGATAAAAAAAAACGGAAGAAGAAAGAAGAACAATGTTCCAATAATGTGATATTGTTCATTTTGCTAAATTATTCTAATTAGTGAATTCTTGCCAGGCCTAGCCATGGGGTTTGGGCTGGGTCGGCCGGCTGGCTTACAGAATTTTATAAAAAGCCATTTCATCAAGTTCACAGCGCTGTTGTCTATATTTATTTTTACGCGGTCATCAGGAAATCACAATCATTTTGTTCATGCTAGGTGGTGCTGGCCAAGCGCACATCCCTATCAGCACCGTGGATTGCAGCTCCACAGATTTGCTGCGGTCAAGAGGTGTGGTGGGGGTGATGAAATACTAAAGGCTGATTCAGGATTTTTCATCTAGAGAACTAAAGATCGACACCTAATAAAATCCAAAATTAAGAAGATGATATCAGATTTTTTGTTTCCTGCAGTAAACATTTGCACAAGGAAACTTGCCGTTGGATGCCGTTTGATAACGAAAATTCGGATCTGGAATCGTTATCACAAAGTAAGTTGGATTTTCTATATTGAAGGAATCGATTTGAGCTTAGCTCTTTACACACACTGAGTAGTATATATGGCAAGCATTAGGATGTGTCAAAAAACGCGATTTGTTTGAAAAATTGGGGCGCCCTCAGAAAATATCTTAGTCAGCCTTTAAGATCAATTCATACTAGCACCAGCGAAGAAAAACAATGACA
Source organism: Ophioderma brevispina (assembly GCA_023653785.1). Classification (NCBI taxonomy): domain Eukaryota; kingdom Metazoa; phylum Echinodermata; class Ophiuroidea; order Amphilepidida; family Ophiodermatidae; genus Ophioderma; species Ophioderma brevispina. Next base: position 41,521 of record JAMKCH010010219.1, on the reverse strand, counting down.
AGGAAGTGCATACTTTTGTCCATATTTGTGGAATATGGCATGTTCACAGTAAAGAGCCATGGTTCCTTCATGATAGTTTATTAGAAAGCAGAAGAAGTTTAATTTGAGTTAAGTTGATTTATAGGACATGTTATAAAGAGATAATAATAGTTTTTATTTTTGAAAAGCGCTGATAAATAGCGTTTTTTTGTAGCAAAAGAATGTGTTGATAACGTTATTAGTTGTAGGCCACGGACAGTGTTATTAATATAGACGGTAAAAAAAAAGTAACATTAGCCAGTAAACTTCAGACGGGATGCCTTTAATCAAAGAGAAATAGTATGGGAAAACATATTTATTGTAAAGTATTAGTCTGTAGTTTGTACCAAATATGCTCAATCTTTCTTGCATGTTATTAAAATCTGGTAGACAAAATCCATGATATTTAATTGCTAATGTGACGCATTTTGGACGGACACCCTTCCCAAAAATGTCGTCCAAAATGTACAACACTATTCACGAAGGGAGGGGGGAACTAATGTCCTTTACTGTGAAACGTTGCCATATGCCTTCTGTCACAAAGTGTGTCATGACATCATGTTATGCATCTGCTGGGTATAATTGCTTGCATTTGCAATTGTAATATTGAGATGTTAATTGTGTGTTAAGAGTGTTTTGGTGCCTGAACTTGAGAGGTGTATTGAAATGCACCAGTTTTGGGAAAATGTCCCCTCAATAAGGTATGTATCCCATAAAAAGCATATCTCTTAATTACATTTTAAAAACCCGGACTTTTATGCTCATTTAGTCCACAAGCACTAAAAGGATTTTTATATGGATCATTTTGTAAATGTTTTGTGGTCCTTTAACTTCTTGAAACCATTTTTATCCCCTATAAAAACTGACATGTGTTTAGTGTTTAGTAAGACAGTATAGGTTCATTTCGTTGTTAGGAAGTCCAAAAATAACAGGGGAAGATCTGTCTTTAACTAGCTGATATTTTCATCATCCAGGTTGATCAGGCCTGGGATTCCTCTTGGGGGAATGTAGACCTCACAGTAATCTATGATGTGGTAATGGTTTGTGGCTCTCCACAATCGCGGTTGGTGAAAAGTTCCACACCGCTCTTGTGAAGGAATAATTTGTAAGACAATGACCAGTTCTAAGTCAGTTGAGGGTTTTTGACCCTGCCTCATTATCAAGGTTACCAGCTTTTGGGCTTACAAGATTGGCTGTCCACAAACTGCTTTAGTTCAAGGTTGGTAGCTTAGCTGCCATTGCTCGAACCATCTGTCATTGATCCCGGATGATCGATAGGGATACGGTGGACTGCATTGTCATGGATTGTTTAGCAAAGTGATTTCTGTGGAATTCTCGATCCCAAATTGGTGTTGGGGTGTGATGAGACCTACAAGGTTCATCACACTCTTGGCGAGCTTGATCGTGAAAGTCATCCAGACAAGAATTCGAACGGTATTATACAGTTCACCAAAGGCAACCATGACAAGTCTCCTGCACCATCATTCAGAACGACATAATGTGTTGTATGCCAACAAAGCAAACAGTGAATGTATGTAAAGTGTCAAAAGATGAACCCCATCCAGTCTGCAAGCCTTCTGAGGGAGATTAACATGGACTGCATCTTGCAGCAACTACACGGTGTGTGAATTGAAAGTAAAGGCTTTGGGACCATTATGATGCCAGGTACTTCGGTGGGTGTTGTTGGGTTTGCGACAGTTTATCGTCGTCTAGAGTGATGTGAAGTTCTCTTTTTATCCCCTGGCTTCCCCCGGCTTGAAAAGCAGGAAGGGGGATTATGCTATCAGTCAAGTCGGCGTCGGCGTCCAAAACAATCTTGTGAACGCGATTAACATGAGACCCATAAGGGTTAGTTATGGTGAAGGAACTTGGTGGGTGGGATCGGGGACTGCCATGCCTTCATCTGATTAGATTATGAGCATGGCATATGACTAATAGGTAACTAATTTGCATAATAATGACGTTTAATTTGGGGTATTTGCCAAAAAGCTTTGAACAAACGATCTGAAGATTTCCGTAAGTCCGCATTTTGTATGTTTGATGAAAATTGCGTGGAGGGGTGGGGAATCATGTGCTCTCGCTCTGATTAGGTTTGTGGTGCATGATATGCTAATTTAAATAGCTAATTTGATATTTATGGGCTAAATTTGGGGTGGTATTTTCACCTAAAAAAACTGTCCCGCCCAGGGGAGGATTAGAGGTTTTCAAGAACGCGACATGTATTTTGTGTGCCTTGATGTGCAAGGTGAAAAACAGCTGAAGGTCTTGGGTTTGATGAGTTTTGCCTATTCCACGTGCCGTATCGTTTGCATAGGATTACTGCGAACAATTCTCCTTTGGCATATCTGAGAAGTAAATGTTGTAAATGTTGGTAAAAGCGATGGTGCCAGGACAGTACGTTGTAAAGTTACTGGGTGTATAGGTACATTGCAATGATTTGTGGGGTGGGATTGTTTTCAAAACCCCCTGGGTCCTGAACATTAGAATAGAAATTTCTTATAAATTCAAGGTACAATAATGATCAATATAAATTAGTATAATAAGTATATTTGGTTGCCAAATTGAACGTTGTTGGAGCAAACACTGTCCCTTATCTATTGCACATGTGACGTAATGTAATAGCTCTTCCCTTTAAAAGTGAACAAAAACAAGATTTTTTTTTTAAAGTCAGGGTTTGTATTAGAACGCTTTTTTCGACCAGAGAGAGAGGCCTTGAAATTTTGATTGCTGCTGCAAAAACCCCCCACTTTTCCTTATTCTTGCATGTGAAGACAATTTTAATGTGACTGACACAGTTTTATTATTGTTTAAATTTCGTTGCATTTTTTCCTAAATTGTAATAAATTTCCCAGGGGCCTTCAATGGTAATGGATAATCTATGACTGTTCAGTGCAGCTAAGTTTGATATGTTGACTAACCATCCAAAAATTTTGCCTTTACTAAATTGTCCCAGAGCGTGCATTCATGGGTTTTCAAGCTCGTCAATAATGTTTAAAATTATTGTTTTTAAAAAATTTTGTCAGTTGCTGCTTGCTATACAAAGGAGGAATACGTATGCAAGTTTGATTATTTTAGTGATCAGGCTGTCTGAATAATGCAGAGTGTCTGTCACCCTATGTAATCGTGGTAATTATATAATTATTATGCATATAAGGCAACGGGTTTTGATCAACCCACCCACTCAACCCTACCAACGCATTCCCCTTTCCACCCCCCAGTTCACCTTATCTACCCATTCCACCCACTCCACCCTATACACGCCACCCTACCCACCCATTCTAGTGGAACAAAATGTGTAGTGTCCCTGTGGTTTCAACACTGAACTGAGATGAGGTCTATCTACTAATAAACCTACTGCCATATTAGTTTATTACAAGGCTATTCAAAACTTCATTATGTTCACTCTGTGCTGATTTGGACTTAAGAACTGCCACGGGGCGAAATTGTAACACATGCAAAATGTGTCTGTGTTTGTGATGAGAATCTAGTAGTAAATGCTATCAGTTAGCAACTCTTTATTTTAATTATAGTTAGCTATGTGTTACTTGTATGTCTAAACCCTTTTATAATGCTCATTTTTTTGTGATATTTGCCTAATCACTCAAATAGAAACATAAATAACGATGTCTTCAATTTAAGAATATATATGCAGTAAATTTAGCACCAGTGTACTTTTACAACTCAAGAAATGGATTGATTTATCACATCCCTCATGGTGTGGACTGTGATCAATTAAATAAAAAATTGTTTTTTAGTTAATTTTTTATTCATTTAAATTATATTCATGAGATCCAGTGGTATCATACCCTTCTGTTTTGCTCCCAGTTCTACCTACATAAGAACCACATAAACTTTAAACTGTGTTGAAATTGGTCAATTGATTACACATCTGTTTAATTAAGAATTTCTTTTTATAGTATTTTTCCCATAGCCACTGTGTACAATAATTGGGCAATTTTTAACCATTTTGTTTTTGGCCCAAAAATTTGCTGATTTTTGCCCCCAAATTTGATGATTTGTTTTGCCAAAAAATCCATCATTTTTCTTCGGGGGGGGGGGGGGGGGGGTGGGGGGGGGGCGGGGGGGGGGGGGGGAAAGAAAGAAATTTGAGGTGGAAATCCTCCCCCTCATCCCTCCCCTGGTGCCGCCACTGCAACTGGTTGGCAGTAGATACTACATATAAACCAAAGGTTGTAAGTTTGAAAATATTAATTGCTTAGGGTCTTGAGCATAATATAGTAAGTCATTGGATAATGCCTTAGGAAAATCTCCACAGTCTTTGTTTGCTGAAGAGAGTGTCAGCAACAGCAAGAGCTATTGCTGATTTGGCACTAACTGCACTGGTACTTTTCACAAACTGTGAAATTTTCTTCCTTTGCTCGCAAATGGTAGTTAAGCTAATTGGAAGAATAGAGATGTATTTTCACTAAAAATAACATACCCAAAACAGATGGACGCATTATTTAGAGGCTAAAAGACATCCAGTAATTTTATAGGCTATCACAAATGTGTCTACTACAAGAACGATCATAGACTCGTACTCATTAGATTAAAAATCCACAAAGGTCACACCGGGTCAAAACACAGGTGCATCATGGGAATCAACTCCACTGTTTGTTTTCTTGTGTAAAACGGCATTCTCTCATCTGCTGAATAAATGTCGCAGAAGTAATTTTATATAAAATCGTTCTGTTTTACCCCTAAGGGGCTGATTGGGCTTAATCATTCAGGTGAGGGCTAATGTATAAGGTAAGCTTTACAACTATGCAAAAATATCAGGGCGCACTATTTTTCAAGTGTGGCCAGTGCCTCTTTAGCAGCCACTTTATTTTATGTCTTCATTAGTACCATATAGTATCTTCCCCCCCCCCACATTAAAAACATTTAAAAAAAAAAACAAAAGCAGGCGACCCATTACATGTACATTCCCTGTGTCTGTGTATGCATACATGTTCACACGTATTAGGTTTTTGGGGGGGTTTGTCTAGAAACATCAGACCTCGAAACCTCCGACCCGGAAGTAAGTAGTAAAATGTGACTCGGAAAAAAAAAAAATCAATTCCGGGTCTGAGGTCTGTTGTTTTTCGAGGTCTGATGTTTCTAGACACCCGAGGGGGGGGGGGCGGATGTATGAAGAAAACTTCAGGGGACCTAGACACAATCAGACCCCGGAGTAAATTCACTTCCGGGTCTGCCAGTCTGAATGTTTATAGGTCTGATGTTTCTAGACATCCCCGGGGGTGTCTAGAAAAATCGACCTCGAACCATCAGACCCGGAAGTAAAATGTTGACTTCGGCAAAAAAAAAAATCAATTGGGCTGAGGGTCTGTTTTTTTTTGAGGTCTGATGATGTTTCTAGGAAACCCCCCCCCCCCCCGGGTGTCTAGAAACATCAGACTAGAAACATCAGACCCGGGAGTGAATTACTTCGGGTATGATGTTCGAGGTCTGAGGGTCTGTTGTTTCGAGGTCTGATGTTGCGAGACACCCCGGTTTTTTGTATGATTTATTAATAATTAGGGCTACAGAATTAATTTTCTTCTAGATTCTTGGACTAGACTTGCCAATAATTGATTAGCGAATGATAAATACCAGTAGATGGTATTGGTTTTAGGCCTTGTAGTTGTTTGATCTATCGTGACCCATTTTTTGTATCGTCTGCAGAGGGGCACATATAGAGGGATATTGCTTTGATAGTGTCCTTGTGGTAGGAACATGTTAACCCTAAAACATAATTGCCCGCTGTTTTACCATACTTGAAAAATTTTCATGGCAATTGAATGTTAATTGTTCTTGGGTAGTTGCCCCATAGGTCACCTCTTCAGAATGGGGTCCAAAGGTCATCTAGAGGTCATGGCCCAAAAATAGAAATATGAATTGCGTGGTGTATAATCCAAATGTCATGGGATTTTCAGTCCCATCACAAACGAAGTGACTTACAGGACACTGCTGTGTCAGGGAACGTGTACTCGTTTGATCACTGTGGTGAAAGAATGCATTTCATTGTTCCAAGCAACCTTCATTGTATTTAAGGCCCTATGATATTTATGGTTTATTACCCCCTGTGGGCTCGAGTAAAGATAGGCCTGATGGATTACTGCATGTTGTAGAGGTGACTAAAAGGGATTCCCTACAGGTTCGGGGTAAGAATTGGCCTGAGTATTCCCTGCAATGGTGTAAAAGAGGCGACCATAAAAGGGGACAACTCGTTTAATGTTACAACATGATGTGGTTGTAAAGCTTGTAATATTTCCTAGTATGAGAGGTTTGCTCATTCATTGTAATCAAAAAGTATAATGCACATATCAAAAAAGGCCCCAGCCCCATGGTACCCGGGAATGGACGGGGAACTTGCACACAAGGTGTGTTTTTGAAATGTTAAAACTTGGCCAAGTCCCGACCCCTGCAAAGCCGGGCAAAATGCATACCAAACCTGATGTGCGATCAGAGGTCAGCTTTTGGAAGAGGCGTACACAAATGCTGAATGAGGAACGTACTCGTCTATGTTTGTAGAAACTTGCGGCTTACGTTGGTCCCGATTCCAAATCTGGCTTTTTTGACATGCGTGAACCTTGAACAAGTCCCGGCATACACCCGATACACCCGGGCAAAAAAAAAAAGGCTGAACTCCTCGGCTATCATGTAGTACAAGTGTCCCTACATTTAAAAACATTTTAAGTTTTTATCACAAAATTATTATTTGATTATTATATATCACACGATAACATCCTTGAGAACAAAACTAATTTCCAAGATCCATTGATTCTGATGTGTGTTTTGATATTATTGAGCATATGTCATTTTCACACTCAAAGATATATATATAGATATAATATATCTGAAATTACATAATCAAGTTGACCAAAGTCGGGTGTAGTCGCTTGCCGTAAAAAGGCCAAAAGCCAAACGTTTAACGCTAATGTGGCTTAAATCCTTGAACATAACAAATAGAGTCAGTAGAAATCCAATAATGATGGCTCTTCATCATATAAATATCATATATATATATTATATAGTATATATATATAATAGATATATATATATAATATAATTTATAGCATTCTATTTTAATTTCTATAGTGATATTCTGTAAAGGGAGTCTATCTTTATACCCAGGGTTAAATCAGTTGTCCTACATGCAGTGGACTTTTTCCTTCCAACATACTCTAAATGTTTGTTGGTAACGGTGATAAAATTCCTCATGGATGGGCCAGAGGGGCCAATCCATGAGGAATTTTCTCACCTGTTATATTTAACTTTCACCGTATTTTCAGGTTATATAATATGTCCCATCTCTTTTGCGTAGTTGGGTGGGGTGAACCTGAGTTACAATGCCTTCTAAAATTCACTCCCTAGTGAGACCTGCATCTTAATCACCCTTGTGGGAATTTTCAGAATTATGAAAGACGTATCTCTTGTAACTGCCAGTCTAGCTTTTATTACTATTCCTCTGACCGTATGTAGTTTAACCATGGCAAACTGTAAGCAATTTGTGCTAAAAATAATTGCCCAAATACGACATGTTCGTAGTATTGTGTGAAAGCATTTTCACAATTTTGCACGCATGCATGTGTGTGTTTGTTTGTGAATTTGCCATGACCTACCAATTTTAATATCATTATTCGTTGGTTGGCTGATCATAAGGTGAGGTGTTACAAATTTGGTGTATGTGTGTATGAAATTAATGAGTAAAGTGTTGCTGTGGAGTGACATGTGTGCTATATTGTAAATTTTTAAATAGCTGTGTAAATGTACACAATTTCATTGGTTCCTGACTCCGTCTGTTTAAAGGTGCAACAAGAGATTTCGAGGCAAGCCATATATTGGATCTATGAAGGGGCGGATCCAGGATTCACAAAAACATCAAAATTACCGAGGAGCTGAAAGGTGCATAACTTGTCCAAAATGGGTAGAATTTGCAAGATTTTGCAGAATAAGGGAGGCGCGCGCCCCCCTCCGCCCCCTCCCGAGATCCTGCGCCTGATATGTACTGTTTCATAGAGATTAGACCTGCAATAGATTTTTCCGTGATTTGCGTAAGAAAGTGAAAAGAAAAGGTGATTTTGGAGTTGCTCATTTTCACTATAAAACCATAGTGCTGACTTGTATTTTTACTCCTATACAAAATTGGAAATTTCACATTTTTTAAACAAAGAAATAATCTCGCTTACAGCCTTTGAGGGTAGGGATATTTCGATAGAATGGTATTACACTGGTGCAAAACTCAGGATTTTCAATATTTTTTCGGGGACACCGAATCTTCCGTTTGCACCTTAAAGGGACACTTCTGAATACAAATATTTCCTTGACATTAGCAATTAGTTAAAAAACAGAGCCTGTTTCAATGGTTATAGCACAAGTAGAAAACAAGTAACAAAATTATGTTTGAGCATACAAATTTAACCAGACCTATAGGGATACATGCATGCCACGCTCTATATATTGTGCCATGGAACCTATTATCTTTTCCTTACCTAAAAATGACATTTTTGGCTTATTCATTTTGGGTGTGAATATTGCTGGTTAAGGAGTTGCAAATGACAAAAGTGTGGGCACATTTTCCGGCATAATGCCCCTCTTTGTTTCTTTTAAGACAATTTTTCACGGTGAGGTATTCCACATTCAGGTTGCTAGCAGAATGATGAGGACTATTTTTATTTTATCCCCATGGCTGAAAGGCAGAGTGGGCGATATTACGGAGAGCGGCATGTCCGTATGTGAGTGTTCCAGTTTGATGTCCGTATGTGTTTGTGTTCAGTTTGGTAGGTTTAGCATTTTTCGGTATTTTTTCGCAAAGTTGAACTCAAATTTAAACCAGACTCGGGGGTTAAGGTGCAAGGGGTCCTTCATATGTGGCGGATGTCAAAGGTCATATGAGGTTCCTGTTTCATACTGCCATCGTGCAGGGGTGATGCCAAGTTTGTTGTAGTTTTAAAGTTGATGGGGAAGCAACTGAATGTTTTAGGCTATTCATGGCACTGTATTTTGAAATAAAAGTGTCCTCATGATGAGTTTAAATGTACGTAATACATACATGTATTTTAAAGGCTAATTCAGAGATTCCCTGATAGGGCACACTCAATTTTCAAAAAATACGTGTTTTGCCATATTTACATAACGCTTGTCCATGTATACTAACGAGAGGTGAAAATAATAAGTCAAATCAAAGTCCTTCATACAGAAAATCACAACTTTGTTATAAAATTCGGATTCGGAGTTTTTGTTATCCACAGTATCCTATGCCACTTGTTATACTGATGCATAGATTTTTATACTGCATGAAAACGAAATCTGATTCATCTCTAACTTTGGAATTTAACATTTTAGGTGACTATCTTTAGTTCTAGATTACTATTTTTCATATCTACTCAACATAGTTATTTTCGAAATCTCTGAGTCAGCCTTTCGTGTATGTGTGGTGAGCCCATTCTGGCCAATAAGTCTTTGTCACTGTCCTTTACTCAAATGCAATGTAGAGGCCAGCGCGTAGTCAGCCCGGTGGTTCTGAGGGGGCAATTTCCCGGTGGTGCAACAAATTTCCCGTCTCACAAGCAAATTTCCTCCCGTCCGCAGGGTAAAAATATCCGAAAAAGGGCTGATTTTACATACATTATCATTGGTTTTTTCCCGATTTTCCCCCTCTAAAAATTTGCAGAGGGGGCACTCTGCCCCCACCTGGATATGCCACTGGTATATGCCTACTGATTAGCATGTAAAAAATAAGATTTGATTTTGATTTTTGTTTGATTTGTTGGATTGCTTGGGACCCCTTCGTAAACAACAGTAGGCCAAGTTCAGCATCAGGGGTATCATTTGCCTACTATCAAACTGTGCCAGTCATAGTAACAATGTATCATGCTTTTTAAACTGGGACATTTTGGCAAGCGTTAGGCTTTTGATCTCAAGTTGGAATCTTTATAACACTTGTATTAAAATTCTAGAATCAGATAAATGTATTGTTTTGGTCTTTAATATGTGGATTTCAAGCCAACCATTTTTATGTCTATTAGCACCTCCATGCCAGTAACAGATTTTTTTTTTTCTTCGATATTCCGGATTAGCAAACACTGATTAATATCACTTTAATATCAATGAGCCTTACCTACAGTAGACAGTAATGTGTGCCTAATTTATTGGACAGATATCGATCTACTCGCATAAAAATTTCATAATTTTGGTATTTTCGGCCCTCCAACAGAAATTACAACACAAGTGGCCTATAGGGCACCATTATACATATTTGCTCATAAAAAAAATTGTCCCATCAGAATTAACTGATATTTTGGAAGTACCTATTCTCAAGGATATATAATCAACCATAAACAAAAATGAAGGTTACGATCAAGAATGCAACAAAATTAAGGTTGAGGCCGGCTAGGTGGTGCCCCTTCCGAAATAATAGTACAGGCACAGTTTAATCCACCTGATGCAGTTATCAGCAAAAGTAGAACTATTTACAACACACTGAGTTGATTTGCCATTAAACAATGTCTGATAACGTGGCAAAACTGACTCTTGATGTGCAATGCACACAATGTATGCTCATGTAATAATTAGTTAAAACAGAGGGTATTAATTAGGCTTGCTGTGTGTCTACTCCAGGATATTATGTCAATTTTCAAACCTATTGGTTTAGACAATTTGTGGTCACTCTCTAAAGCAATCCTGTGTACACGTGTAAATGCGGTGGTGATTGTAATTTGTAAATTTCCATGACTTTGAGCTGCTGTGCTGTACAGCCCACTGCAACAGAAAAGGCTGGTCTTACATTATACCTATAAGAGTTTTCAATCTTAATAGTTTTGATTGCCAGATATACTTGAGATTCATATAGGCTAGATAAATTTTTGTCAAGAAAAACATTTCAAAGGTCACATTTTGATGACCTTAATGAGAAAGCAACTTGCTTATTAAAATTAATTCCAATCTATTATCATCTGCACTGTCGTTTTTTTTTAAAAACACCATGGACACTATCACCTATGGTACAATCTCTCTGATTGGCTTATTCCTTACAGGACACAACATGAAATCGGCCTCTGAGTAACCAATCAAAAATAAGGCCTTTTATATCTACTGTGTAAATCATATCACACCATATCTTACAGTATCTCTGATTTGCTCATTGCTTGATATTAACCTTCCAAGTAACCAATCAAATAGGGCTATATTCCGATACATGAGCAGTTAGTGCCCAGGGAGTTCATGTGGCACATGGTATTGATTTTTCTTGATGTTGACATTTGTGTGTTGGATTTGTTTTAAATAAAACTAAAAACTAACTCAAAATAGTTTGTTTCTAATGATCTGTCTAGAAATAAAAAACATATTATGATTAAAATGGGATATCTCTGGTCTAATCATATCACTTAACAATAATGGTATTGCATTGGTTTCAATTCTCGAGAGAGAGAGAGAGTGAGACGAGAGAAAAAAAAAACCACTTGCACAAGGGGAAACCCTATAGGCCATGAAAAAGGGAAACACACGTATACAGGAAATCATGATTAATTTGAACTTAGATTTTATGTGTTTGTAAAACAATGCAGCATTGAAAGTGACATTGTGGGCTGAGTAATTATGAAGTGGTGACTGCTGGAAGATACTGAAGATAAGCACATGATTTGACATAATAAATAATAATGTCCATTTCATTTTATGATATTTTTGAAACCCTATCTGGCTATGAAAGAAAACACGTAAGAAATTTATGATTGATTGAACTGGATTTTATAACTATGCAGCAATGAAATGAATTGTGGCGAATAATGATGTAAATTGGTGAATGCGTGGAAGATACCACAGATAAGAACAGATTGACATAATAAATAATAAATGTCCATTTTCAGTATTTGACATGGATTCTGTGCATGGTTCGATAGATACTTGAAAAAGATGTCTATTCTCTTAAATGTCAGAGTGAAATTTCTAAAATTCACTCAACACAATGGAAAAAAACAATGCCAAAAGAGTGCAAATCAATCTAAAAGAGATGAAAATAAATCCAAAAGAGTGAAAACAATCAATGCCAAAAGAGTGACATATTTCATTTGGTAGTGATCACATGATCAATTTTTTTTTTTTTTTAATCATTACTGAGTGGAAATTCATTTTTTTTCGGATCGGGATCAATTCTAAACCTCCAGTTAAAGCGGATTCCCGCCTCACCCCCCCCCCCCTCCCCCCCCCCCCTTCACTGAGAGGACTATGGTACCTAGAGCGAGGAGTGCAGGTAAACGACCCGGGATGATCCTTACTCTTTTCGATGAGGTCTACGTGCTTCAGGATTGACTTCCACTGAAAACGGGCCACAGCTTTTACAGACTCTCAGAACCATGAAAGGGGGCGATGGACACCCATCGCATATACCTGCACAATCTATGCAATGGGTGGGAGTGAGGAGAATTCCGATTCCACACACATTGATGCTGCGTGATATGCAATTTCCGACCTTATAGACTATTTGAGTATGACCACAAGATACCACGGACTTCGCAGGGCTCGAACTCAGTCGATCTTATACCCTGCCGACGGTCCAGCGCCGTTCCTTAGACTCTGCTCGGCCACCTCGCCCTCTCTTTTTGAGTAGTTCTTTTTTCACTTTTTGAGAAAAATTGCTAGCCAATGATAAGGGTCACTAGTCATAAGTTTATAGGGTTAGGGTTGATGTTGGATAAACTTCTAGCAGGCACTGTGACCCATCATGACAATGCCCGTAGTACAGTAGTTAGTAGAACAATCCCTTTGTGGATCTTATGACTGACAAGTTTCTTGTGATAGTGATTGTACAGGGTGTTCCCCCAAAAGTAACCTAATAATTCAGTTGATTCGGTAAGGTATACAGCCATTGCCAACTGTTTAAATGTAAAAAAAGTCTCAGTTACCGTAGGGTCCGGGATCGACTAAAAATTGATCATTGCAAATTTACACCCTTTCAGACTTAATTACAAATAGCATACCCTGTAGATGGCCTGTCCAAGACTACCCTTACCCATTCCATTGTTGTTACACATCCATGGTTCATCCACTTCTAACACCGCTGGCGGGAGTGCTGAGCTCTCACATTTTCCTTTTTTCCTCCATCAATTTTTATTTGCTTCTTTGCAAACTTAAATAACAAACATTTTCAATAATTGAATGAAGAAGATGGTGAAAGGACTGTATAACGCCTCCTGAATAATTTTTCCTCCTCGGGTATATGCAATAGAAGATTTCAGTACTTCCCTCCCACAAGCATTGCTTTGCTTCCAATGGAGGGTTTTGTACATTACTGCTGGGGATCGTTAGTGATGCAACAAATGGCTAAATTGACAGTATTGATCCAAACTTGCATTTTAAAAAGGTATTTGTTTCATCTCTAACGTCACATACTACTGTACAAAAACTTCCAATTGAAGCAATGCATTGTGGGAGCTAAACCGATATCTTCCTTCCTTGGTATATGCTATTGTAAACCTGAAGTATTTAAGATGGACGCATGTTTCACCCAGGCAAGTTAAGAAATCCTTTCATTTCCCTATACCGCCTATTACAAACGTAATATTTGACCTATTTGTAGATTTCTGTACCAATCCTAAATATCTGAAATGAAACTAATGATTTAACAGGCAACCCTTTAAAATGGATACGAATAAAATAAATTGGTGATAATCATCTTTCATTACCATTAAAATAACTCCTTTATTTTGTGACTCTACTATCAGTTTTGCAAAACATGAATTTTAGCTCTCGTTGTAATACTCTTCCTTTAAAGTGGTTGATATTGCTACCAAAAGAGAGTTTAAAAACCATGTGCTAACCATCAAACTGAAATAAAGCAAGATTCAAATGCATCTGCAGTGAGGTAGCGTTAGGAAGGAAAGTATTAAATTTTGCTTTCGTAATCATCTTTTCCCTCAGGGTTAGGGGTTTTGATGTACTGATATCAAAACTATAGATACAACTAAGAAACCATTAAATACCACTATCAGTGATTCACCCAACGATCAAAAAAACATTGAAATTTGCAGGGATAGCTTAACCATGAATGATACGTGTGTAGAATACTCTAAGTACTTTTCCAACGGAGAATTTTTGCATAAAGGGAGAAAAATGGCAGTGTTCAAAGATATGAAACTCTCCATTCAATACGTGTTGTAGTAGTGTCCTATGGAACAGTAATGCTACTCTATCTGATTTTTATACACTTATTAGTTTTGTCTTCTTCGTCTTAGCATTTGCAGATATGTAGGGTACCTGTACTTGTTACAGACAACATTCAAAAATCTCTGATTTTTGATCATTTTCGTTTTCTGATTTAGCAAAATCACTGCCTTTAACAGAAAATCCCCTGGAAAATCCATTGACAGAAAATTTCACTGCGATCGACGAATATTTTCACTGTCTTTGCACTTTAAATAACAAACATTTCAATAATTGAATGAAAATATTGTGAAAGGACATTGTATAAACTCCTGGATAATTTCCTGGGTATATGCTATGTAAACCTGAAGTATTTAAGATGGAACCATGTTTCACCCATGCGTAGAATCTCTTTCATTTCGTATACGCCTATACAAAACGTATTGACCATTTTTTGTAGATTTCTGTACCAAATCCTAAATACTGAAATGAACATAATGATTTTAAACAGGAAACCCTTGCCAATGGATACGCATAAATAAATTGTTATATCATCTTTCATTATCCAATAAACTAAATCCTTTATTGTGACATCATCAGTTGCAAAACATGAATTTAGCCTATCGTTGTAATCCTTTCTGTATAAAGTGGTTCATTTTGCACCAAAAGAGAGTCTTAACATTGTGCTAAACAAGGTCAAACTGAAATAAAGCAAGATTAAGCAGACTGCAGTGAGGTAGCTTAGAGTGAAAATGTTAAATTTGCTTTGGTATAAAGCTTTCCCTAGGGGTAGGGGTTATAGTGTAATGATATCAAAACTATAAATAAAACTAAGAAACCAGTAAAGACACTATCAGTGATTCACCAAAGAGTCAAAAAACATTTTAAATTGCAGGGATAGCTTAAACATGAAGGATAGTCTGTAGAATATCATTAAGGTACTTTTTCCCAAAATGAAGAAATTGACAGAAAAGGGAGAAAATGGCGTGTTCAAAGATATGACTCTCCTTTCAATTACGTGTTGTAGGATGTCCGTATGGACGAAGACTATATATCTGATTTTGTCCTTAGGTAGGTCGCTTCTTCTTTATCATTTGCAGATATGTTGGGTACTGTACTTGTTACAGACAGTTCAAAAAATCTGATTTTTGATACTGTTATCGATTTTCTGATTTAGCAAATCACTGCCTTTAACAGAAAATTCCCCTTCCATTGACAGAATATTTCACTGCTATCGACAGAATAATTCACTGTCATTGACATAATAATTCACTATCATTAACAGAATAAATCACTGCCATTGACAGAATAATTTACTGCCATTGATGGTAGAATTTACTGCCATTGACAGAATTCACTGTCATTGACATAATAATTCACTGCCATTGACAGTAGAATTTACTGCCATTGACAGAATTCACTGTCATTGACATAATAATTCACTGCCATTGACAGAATAATTCACTGATTTTGCATAGGGCCTATATTGGCAGGGGCAGCTTAGAAATTGAAGATATCAAATCATCAGATAAGATAGGAGGTTTGAGATTCTCCTTGTTTTGGACTGAACTTGAAATTTGCAAAGTGACAAGGTCATTTAAGTGATGCAATATCATATCTAGGGTTGTTATCGACAATTTTTGCTCCTTGTATTTTGATAGTGTTTTAGGAGTAGATCATACGAATGCCACTTAACTTGACCTCTGTTATCCATTACCATTAATAATCTGAGCATACATTCTCAATAGTGTACATTGTATTGTTAATCAAAGAAAAACAAATTTGATGAGAATAAATTTCCAATTTTGTTCAGTGTTTTCTCTCAAAATTTATTGCTGAGTTATTGCCGTGGTTTTATTAAAGAGTAAGTAATTTGTTTGCTTTTCTTTTCGCTCTTTGCGCATATTGTCATTTATAACTGATCTGAAAATGATTTTATATTGGAATTAGGGAGGAAAACAGTGTTTGATGGGAATACATTGCTTCAACAATGTCCACAGCATATTAAAGTTTATTTGTTTGTTTACTGGAAATTTGTATAATTTTAACAAGCTAAGACATGGCTTTGCAAGCTATTAATGGTTGCTCAGGATTCCCAGAACCAAAATGTCCCAATTTCCCTCACAACTCTTTTAATTTGTTAAATACGCATGTGCTTAATGCTAGGAATAAATCTTGAACTATGGCCACAAAAGAAAGCAAGCAAACAAACAAACAAACAAACAAATAAACAATCTTTTGAGTAGGGTTAGTCAAGTGTGTTTTTTTAAGTGACTGAAGAATCACCAAAATCTGTAAACAAATGGCATTTTTCCTACTTTACTCACTTTGTTTTTTTAAATCAATCCATTTTTCACCAATAAACAGCAGATTATATGCATGCAGTAAAATCCCAAAATGCCAAATTACAGTTGGTCGGGCATGTAGAACAGCTTTTAAAATTTCTTTTGTCACCTGAACTACATAAAATACCCAATTCAAGTAAACCTTCTGTGTGCAGCATTTTATGGACAACTGTTCACATTAGAGAGTCTTGGAGCTGCCCTAGATGCGAGTTAATATGTAGACAAAATGATTTGATCACACTCTGAGGCTGCACAAAAAGTGAAGATATTACGACTGCATGCAAGCCATGCATGCTGCTTAGCCTAGATTGCTTCAGTAGATTGTTGTATGAGTACAGGGAGGTCGTATATTTGTAGTGATTGCCTTATGTCAACCGCACCTATAATAGAATTCTGGAACTGTGTCAAATGCTCATTTCATGGGTGGGTGGCTTTTTTTATGTGGTTCCTCAGGGTGACTTTGTCTCTCAAGGAATTGCCTAAAGAGCCACTGACCTAAGACACGGTATACTGAGCATGATGATTAAAGGCTTACACACAGACCTTCCGAGGATGGCGCCATCAGGTTTCTAATAAATCTGTTTTTTTTTTTCACATTTGCAATGTTTGTCCACATACTAATCACTATGTGAAATAGCTAAGCTTAATTTAATGTCCTTCATATAGAAATTACAATTTTGTATTAATAGCTATTAATATTCCAAATCCTTAAATTTTTGTTATACACAGTTTCCTGTGGTACTGTTATATATAGTACTACATAAAAAATGTTTATTGCTTCAAAACGAAAAATGTGATTCATCTCAGACTTTGGAATGGATTAGTTTAGATGACTAGCTTTAATTCTAGTTGACTATTTTTGTGGGACACCAGCATAGCTGGCAGGACCACTTAGCAATCTGTTGTGCATATGTATGTGTGGATGTGTGTGTCACTAAAATGTTAAGTTTTTTTGTGCATGTCACTAAGTTTTAAAAAAACAATTCACCTCAGTTGAAAAGTTGAAGTTCAATTGGAGCCAAACTTGTGTCATAGGTGCAAAATGGGATCCCTCATATGTTGACGAGGTCAAAGGTCACATCCAACTCTCAAAGGTCATGTGTGTTTGAGTTGAAATAGGCTGGCGGCCCACAGCTTATAAATATTCTTTGAATATAATGAGCGTGCAAGCCGAGAACTGCGACATTCTAATTAAATTTTTAAAAATTAGATTTTGAAACCTCTGAGTCTGCCTAAACAGGAATGACTGTATGCAAACCAACCTTTATTTAACATTTAGTATGTCATATTTTGTAGGTTGTAGAATTTGGCAAGGCTATGGTGTAGCTCTGCCATCCATTGGTGTGTCATCAGGAACATGTGCCCCTCTTCAAAAGCAAAATTGGAATGATTAAACTGTTGTTGAAAAAACAGCCAGTGCTCTTCAAACAGGTGTTGGTCCCCCTTCAATCATATGTCATTTCCCCTTAGTGCCCCTTCAATCATATGTCATTGCCCTTTAGTGCCCCTCAATCATATGTCATTGCCCTTTAGTGCCCCATATAAGTAGATAACTCACACTATGCCCTTGCTGTCATCAATAGCCTATAATAGAAATTACGTCTACATTTGGGCATGTAGTAGGAATCCAGCTGAAACAGAACCCTGTCAGCTTTATGTACAGAATATGGAAGGAATGCTCATGGACACAGCTACCTCTGAAGCAGCTATACTGTCCGCCATAATCATTTTAATCATGTTGAAAGTACACTCGCACTCCCACCAGGCAATACCATGAAAACTGTTAAGGGAAATAGAAGTACACACAACCCATGCAACAGAGGAACATGTGCATATTTAGACCCCGAAAATACAGAGGATGTGGCTGAGACTTTCTTTTTGTGCCAAGGCTAAATTGCTATATAGATTGAATAACTGACAGACCGGAGTTTTGCTGTTTGAGCCTGAGAGCCTTGGTCATACATTTTCCTGACAATTGAAAATGGTGAATCAGTGTTAAAATTACTAATGGTGTGATGAACATGGCAGAAATATTTATGCCACACAACATAGTTTTTTTGTAGTAAAATGTTGATATAAACATTGTGAGGATAGATTGTATGTTTCAGGGTTTTTATACAAATTTATATTGATCGTACAGGTTCTATTCCACGTGTTTAAGTGGGGTCACATATCAGGCCATTGGGGCGAATTGCCATCAGTGCCTGGGTTAAAATCATTTGCATTTTCAGAAATATTGAACAATTTTTTGACAGTGACATCATTACGATGGTCGATCGACTATTTATGGTACTACCGTAAACTTGAACAAGAGTTATAGTGAATTTGCACTATTTATACCATCATTTTTCATAAATTGCCACATACACTACATTGTGTTTGTTTTGGAAATGTTATTTATCTCTCAATTCTTGGCTTATTTTCGGATTTTTTTAAAATAATTCTTCCCATTTGCGCGGGGCATAACATGTGTGCCCAGCACCACATGTTCTTGTAGTACTTGTTTTGTCCACCAGTTTCTTGCTTGAGTTGGTGGTTTGGGTTAATCGCATGAAATGGTCCTAGCCATCTTCTATTTCAGCAAATATTTGAATGCTATGGATATCTTCTTCAATACTACAGAAACTACAGATCATATCCTGCTATCTTCAGTAGATAGCATTAATTTTTGCTGTGTAGCTGTGTTATCAAGGTATTGTTTTTTGTGTCGCTTCACTTGTGCAGGGAGGCACAATACTAATTCAAATTCTGTGTGTATGTACATGTGCATGGACATCTTCTTTAACTCCAATTGCCACCAACTCAAGTCAAGGTGCACCATAGAGAACTTGTAGGATATGGGGTAGTTTAAGGTCACATACCAATGTCCAAAGATCATTAGAGGTCAATTTTGTGCAGAGAGTGAGAAAGGTGATCACAAGCAGGCAAGACTTATGGTTTGAGAACCGCCTTTTTAGAAGAAAGCATACTGCCACACATTTGTATTGTGGCTAGATTATTTTTTTTAATCACTAGAAGAGCGAGGCAGACAGATTAACTTAAACTAAATAAGGGACAATTTAGGTGAAGTGAAAACAAATTGAAGCAACACAAAGAGAAAATTATAGGTAGATATAGTAGGTTACAGTTCAAAAATTAGTTTTGTGATCGCCAGCGTAGATGGAGGCATACTTAGCATTGCCGTTGTACACTGTATGTATGCATGTGTGAGTATGAGGTTTGTTCGAGATATTAGACAAGAAAGGTGAAACTTGACTGGAACGCAAAGTCCAAATGATGAGACTTGGTATGGTGGGTAGTGGTGGACACAAGTATTACCTAGCACCTATGCAAAGTGTTGATGGTAACATGCATATTAATGAGCTCATTTGCAATTGTGATTGGTGGCTACAGGTATTCTTTATATTCTTTTGAACTTGTGAGCACAAAAAGCAGAGAAAAACCCCAAAATTTCTAGTGGTTTGTAGTTCTACTGTTGTCCAATTAACCCTCTTTAAATGCTCTTAGTGAATTTTTCAAGCATTCACATGCAGATTTAGAAAATTTTGTATCCATAGAAAATCTCCTTTGCATCTCTTTAAGCATAGAGAATAAAAAACAGGATACACTGATTTCTTTACCCCCTGACAGTATCTTGATTGGCTCATTACTCATAAACATGATACATCCCTTTGAGTAACCAATCAAAACAGGCCTTCAGTATATCTTTCTGTTTATGCACCCTTAAGCTTTTCTTACCATGATTCTGATTGGCTCATTATATCATGTAACTCTATAAATAACCAATGAAATAGGTTAGTACCTAGAGGGTTAATTTTGATAGCTTGTAAGTTGTAACACTGACCTTGGATCTAGGCAGTCCCTGTAGGAATTGTAATCTGATTATTATCTGTTAATTGTGAATCTTGACCACGTGTTTTGATGGTTTCATTGTAAATTTGTCATTCGAAGTGACAATTGTGATCTGAAAGAAAATTTGCCCCTCTGAGGAGTTCTATTTGAAATGCTATTGGGCCAATGCTCATGTTGAGAAAAAACCATTGAAGGTCATTTCTCACTTGCGTGTATTTTTTAAATGGAGTAAATTTAGCATTAACCTGTCAATATTCCAGGAAGGTTTGACAAATAAACAGAGATCGTGTTTCGTGTAAGGGGTAAAGTGCAGGACTCTTGATCATAAGACCATTATAAATCATGCGTTTGAGCCCTACTGCAGTCAATGTGTTTGTGTCCCTGGGCAAGTTACTTAATATCAATTGCCTCGTGGACACAAGCAAAATTTGGGTAGCTGTTATGGGGAATATTACAATCTAAGTACTGATAGGGATGTGTGCTTGGCCAGCAGCCGGCCTAAATGAAGTAAAATGATTATGACGATATCCTGATGGCAGCAAAATAATAATAGGCAATGTCAGCGCTTTTTCTACTTTGTAAAAGGCACTATATAAATCTCATTATTATTTAGTTATTATTATTATTGTTCAGGCGGTCAGCATTGTAAGCTATTTTTTTTATAGCCAGTATTGCTGCATAACAGACAATTAGTAAGGACTTTAGTTTAGACTTCTGTGAAAGATTATGATCACCATTGTAAATTCTTAAATCAATCATTTTGAATCAACCAATATAAAATAAATTTTATTATTATAATCAGATCAGTTGTGCTCAAGGCACATTTGTTTGTGATAAAGGGTATTCAGACCTTGGTATCCACGATGGCCAATCAATGTAATGTTGGCATTTGCCTGTATGCGATCATTTCATCCAATCGTTGCCTTTGGTGGCTCAGCTGAGCCTGAGGATCACTTTACACATGTGTGCGATAAACTGTGATCATCTTTTTCTCTTATTAATTTTGTTGTTGTAATAATTGTCATTTCTAACTTCCAAATATTTCAACATTTAGCGTACAAGATGATATTTTTATTTCAGATAATTACGTATATGCAATTAGCACCACTATTAAAAGTAATGTTTCAATATTGAGTATTAATAAATAAAGATATTGTCCTGGTGGCTCAAAGATTACACTGCATAGATATTTTATTTACTAATTACTACAATAAGGTTTTTTTGCACATGCTTAGAAGTATCTGGGATATCCAAGGGGATTTCTCCAAAAGATATTGGCTGTATAAATTGCTTGTTATTGCAGGAATTGCCTTTCTGCTATGTCTCAGTTGCAATATTTTCACTTGGCACAAGCGGTATTTAATATCCTCTTCAGATGTGAAGACTGAAGAGGATATACACAAATTTCCCTGATACTGATTCAAGACCAGTGCAATACAAATCAGCCCAATATGTTGTCTACCAAAGCAATATTGATCAGTCAAAAGTACTTGATATAGTAGAGTAATTATGTATGTGGTCTAGTGTACTGAGGAAGATGTCTTTTTTTACATGTTGCTTGCAAATTGCAACTGTGCAAGCATTATTAGTTGTAAATTGCAAAGTCAATATTATCATGACATACTGAAAATTACAATTACATTACTATTGATATGTTTAAGTTTCATTTAGAGGGAAGGTGGTCAAGGCCGATTGTTGAGAAATTGAGTTATGGGGTGGCGTATGATTTGAAAGTGGTGATTTCATGTTCGATGGAATAGCTTAAAACAGCAGCATCTTGTCACAAGGGTGCATAAATTTCTTCCAAAACCACCAAAGATTATGAAGAGTTGAAATTGAGTCTTAGGCTAAGGGCTTAAAATTTTGGTGGGCTTGAGGCAAATTTCTAAGGTTAAAAATGAACAAGGGGTCGACAGAACAAGGCATAAACAGGTGGGTCTTGACCGTCGCACAATCCCGCACATACTTGTATTGCAATTTAAAGGTGCAATGAGAGATGTTAAGTCGTCCATATTTTCTGTGATATGTAGTGTTTCCATGTATATTAGACACGTAATCAATTCTCTACCTTTTATTTGGGTACAGAAATAACTTAAAATGAAAACAAAAAATTTCTATATGCTTATATTTCAATTTTCAATAGAAAACATAGGCTGAATTTCCTTTTTTCCTTAGGAAATTAGAAACTTCACATTTTTGTACCAAAGAAACAGTTCTCAGCTTAATCCTTTCAGATGGGGATATTTTTGATGAAAAGCTTTAGACCAGTGCAAAAATAAGAATTTTCACATTTTTAGGGACACCTGTTATTTAAAATATCTTGTTGCACCTTTAAGGTTGGTAATCTCTTTCACACTTCTGAGAATGAGAGTGTGTTACAGTGTGACTATAAGTTGTTACTTTATTGATTTTTAGTAATTAATTACTAACAGATGACTAATGCAACATAATTCACAAAATAGTATGTTGACATCATAAAATTAAATAGGAGCGGGGGATATCAGATTGATTTGGATAAAGTAAAAAATATTAGAATGCGAGTGTAATGATTTTCCACATAGTTTTGGAGGTCATCTAAATGACTGGGAATTGTTTTAGTCTCCTTAAGAAGGTCACTCAGAGATTTCAAAATATAATTTTCTCTAGTATTAATAAGAAATAGCCAGCTTAAAAATGAAGATAGTCACCTAAAATGCTGAATTCCAAAGTTTGAGATGAATCAGATTTTTTTGTTTTCATGCAGTAAACGCAGTAAACATTATGTCTAGGTACAGTGCCATAGGGATAACTGTGTAGAGGCAAAAAATTCGGATACGGAAATTGATGACAAAGATGTGATCTTCTATTGAAGGACTTCGATTTGAGCTTAGCTATTTCACACAGTAATTATCATATGGACAAGCATTACGTACATGCAAAAAAACATGATTTGTTTGAAAATTGAGGGCGCCCTCCTCAGGAAATCTCTGGGAGTCAGCCTTTAAAATCCCCCAAAAACCCAAACTCCTCTATGCAAGAGTCAATTGTACACAATGAGACCAGATAGAATTCAGAAGATGTGCATGCGCAAGTTCAGAGTGAATTTAGTCTTTTCTTTTTGCTCTTATGCATCATATTGAATATATCACTTTGGGAGTTAACAAAAAAAATTCTCTATTCTCATGATTTCTGCAACGTCCTACTGGTATTACCAGCAAGTCGGTGTTGAGGTTGGGGGTGGGGGTTAGAATTCAGAAGATGTGCATTATAATCGCAAAGTAGACAATAAATATGAATTCTATTGTATAAATAAATCGAATGTCTACTTTAAATAAGTGCTTCTTGAGGCTTTCATTAAAATCACACCAGTGTAGAGCCTTTTTATAATATGCAGTGTTTATACTCTTTTTATTTTTGGCATCATTTTGATTATTCTGTGGGCAAAACCAATTTGCCACAGTTCCATTCCTTGTACCATGGGACAATTACAGTGTTGGGGTAATTAGTCTTGAATAAGTCCATATTTTTGTCCCCGCCGAACGAAGTTCGGGAGGGGACTATAAAATGGGCTCCGTCCGTATGTCCGTATGTCCGTCCGTATGTCCGTATGTCCGTGATAAAAATGTTAACCTGGAACATTTGGGCATATCTTTTTTTCTGGATGTGCTAGAGTAGCCAAACTTTGGTATATTGTAGGAGGGGACACCCCCTACTCACCATGTAATTCATTCCCCCAGGGTCCTCCCCTGGGTCTGTCAGGGGGAGGGGAAAAAAGGTCAAGGGAAAAAGGTCAATATTGCACAGAAAATGTCAACATTGTGTACAATTTTTTTTTTTTTTTTTTTTTTAAAAAAAATTCTCTATTCTCATGATTTCTGCAACGTCCTACTGATATTACCATCAAGTCGTGTTGATGTTGGGGGTGGGGGTTAGAATTCAGAAGATGTGCATTATAATCACAAAGTAGAACAATAAATATGAATTCTATTGTAATAAATAAATCGAATGTCTACTTTAAATAGTGCTTCTTGCGGCTTTCATTAATCATCACCAGTTTCCCCCCCCCCCCCCCCTGAGCCTTTTTGATAATATAGCAGAGTTGTACTCTTTTTATTTTGGGCACATTTTGATTATTCTGTGGGCAAAAGAAAACCAATTTGCCCACGTGGTCGCATTCCCTTGACCATGGGACACTTACATTGTTGGGGTAATTAGTCTGATAAGTCCAATTTTTTGTTGTTGCTTTGCTAATAGGTTTATTCCTTGTTAGTGTGCTTGTTAGTGGTTTTATAAATATGTTTATGTGTGTGGTTGCACATGTGTTTGTGTGTATGCATGCACATGTGCTGTATTTGTGTGCATGTGTTTGTTTGGATTTTAGGTCAGGGCATTGCCAAAATGGATACATACGGGTATCTTCCAGGTTTTTCCCCCCATCATTGATGGATTCTCTAATTCCCCAAAGCAAAGGAATCATGAACTGTTAATACTTTCAAATTGCCTGCATTCATTGTGTTCTTCAGCTGTCACTTGTAGAAAGCACAAGGGAGGATTGTATAAACATTGTGTGGGCCCAAATGATTGGAAATGGATCATGATCATAATTCCAAATGTCTTAAAGGATTTTATACCTACATTAAGTCTTATGACAATTAATTTAAACTAAATACTACTAGAGCCTTGCAATCAGTGAGGATTTTTTGCTTGTATTCAGAAGGGTGTGATAATTTATTTGGAAAGATCTTGTTCTAAGCCTACAACTGCAAACTAATGATCTTGATGTGTGCAGAATGTCCTATAGATATAGTCACTTTGACAATTTTCAGTGCCCTAAAATTTCTGCAAGATGCAGTTTAAAATCGTTTAAGTGTAAGAGTGTGAGTATTTCTACTGAGACCAATAAAATGTATGAAATTATAATTATTATGGGAATTGTAATTATGTGGCTTTAGTATACATTGGCATTTAGATCAAGATTACTAAATGCCAATTTTGGAAGGTGCTGCACTGCTGCTAATTTTCCAGAAATTTATAGTAGCCTGGAGAGTTCTAATGTGCAGAAAGTGTTTTAAAATTCCCAAATTTGTAAAAAAAAAAAAAAAAAAAAATCCTTTTGTTTTTAAATATATTTTCATTTACCATATAATATACAGATTTCATTACTGATTAAGATATGTGAAATATTAATTGGATTGAATTGTTCTGGAAACATTTACTTCACAAAAACACCCCTGGGAATTCTTAACACATACTTATAAATAATTTGAATTGATACCAGTTGAGACAAGGCTCACACTCGGGAGAAAGAAAAGGGGAGAAAAAGGTGACGCAAATGTAAAGAATTGAAATGCCAAGCATTGCTATTGAATTAGCAAATGCAATTTTCATTGAAGCATCTAATACGTCAGAGCTACTGTTGCCAACTCCAAGCTCAATTTGAATTCACAGTAATTTAGATGATGTGCTAGATGGTGATAATCCAATTGATGCGTGCAGCTAGCCCATTTTCAATTCAGGTTGGCGTGATAGCATTAGGCATCGGTCGGTGCGGGGATAGAAGACCAGACATGAGAGGCGGATAAGCTTTAATGAGGTTGTGCATTGGAAGTGGAACGATTGTGGGTTCCAAAGAATGTACAAAAGGAATTATTTTTGGAGTGGGTTAATCTTGTGTAGGTAAAGTGGGGAATAATGTTCAGGAGATTGACGAGCTCAGGAAAATAAAAATAGATGCACCTCGAGAATGAATGTACCATAATAAAACTTATTATATGATAAATAATGCTTATCAGATTAACCCAGATGACTATTGCGATTGCGTCACAATCAGAGGGTGGATTGCGTCAATCCCATAATGCACAGTTTTATGAATTTCACATCAATAGGGTCATGTGATGCACAAAAATCTACTCGAATACAGTACAACCCTGACTGGTACACTCTTGAGTCCACAAAGCATTTTAATGCATTGTTAAACTAGTACTAAGGAATTCTTATTGTGATCATGAAATGTGCGTTCTTAAACCTCTTGAACTTTTTTATCCCTAGTACTGACATGTGGTTAGTACATCGTATAGGCACATTTGAAGTGTATTATGATATGGTTCAAAACACCCTCTGGATCACAATGGAACATAATGTGATTTTTAAAGCTAACTTCAGAAACATGGTAAGGATGGTGGGTAGTGCTGAAGAGGTTAGACTAAAATATTAAAAGATACCATTTCAACTAGTTATGGTGATGATGGTGTTATTAGCCAATTGGAAATGCTGTATGAAAAAGGCAGTAGGCAGGATTGTAGCACTGTATGTCAGCGTTTAGGGCGGATGTGTGTGACCATTGGCTTTAGGCTTGCAGTTCCTTGTATCTGCACATTACATCATCATAATCCACTTACTCTTCTCACATCAGATGGCTATTCAGAGTTGAATTCTGTCTCTGACAAGGTGGATACCCACAATGCATTTGAATTTCCATCCTGTTTCCTTTTCATAGGTATAAGAAGCAGGGACATTAAGTCTTGCCTTCATGAACATTAAAGGGATATACAGTAGTTCTGCAGAATGACTATTTGATAGGCCCAACATTTTGTTTCAGCAACATGTGCTATGAAGCTATGTGCTATGAAAAGTCTTTCCACTTTGCAGTCAAACATAAAAAAGAAAATTATATCCAAAATAGGGCGATCTTCAGCACTATGCAGTAAAATATTGATTTCGCAGTTCTTCATATTAGTTCTGCATGTGGGCATGGTGAACAGGCACAAGAATTTTCAGGTTTTTTTAATTTCTTGAATTAATTTTTTTCAGATGAATTTTATGTCATCCAAATTTGAGATGTTTGCCAGATTTCGGGATATGCATTTTTTTTTGACAAAGTTCATTCTCATGTATGTTGGAAGAACTTGGGTGGGGGGGGGGGGGGCAAGGATCATGTGCCTCCATGTTACAGTTGAGGGATAAAAAGGCAATGCAAACCCCTTACAATTTTTGAACCTTGAAGGTTCTTTTGCAAAGACTATGATGGTTATACTTTAATCTCCTCCCCATGACCAAGTACAGATGAGAAATCTGTGTTCGCACTCCACACCGGTAACCATTTATACAACTGGGTTAGAGGAGTAATTGAGGTCGAGCGCCTTACTCAGGGACACAAGACATTGGCTGCCGAGGGGCTCGAACTACAATTTGATTAAAATCAGATGAAAAACAGATCTTATAAAATTCAGATTGTTTATGCACAGGCCTCATTTGTTTGTGTTTTAAGGGTATTTATGACTTTGGGGTACATGGACACATCATAACACTGTAACTTAGTAGTGGCCATAAAAGCATGATGTTTGCTGCGTCAAGCATTTTTCTCCCTTGTCTATTGAAATCCCAAGTAGATAGTTGTCATGTGTGCCCAGTGTTTCAGCCTCAGGTGCATTACAGGCAATGCATGATGTAACATGCGGCTGCATGTATATGCATGCATGATACGGCATACTTGTTTTAGAGTGTGTGTCAGTGTGTATTGATTGTATTACCGAAAGAAGTTACATGTTACTGTTAATAGTTGATATTGCTCATTCAAAAGGCTAATTGAAAGGAACTCCCCTGGTTGTAATTTTGATTTGATTTTAATAAGAATAATTTGCTTGGCGTAAGACTAAGTTGAAATTGTGCGATATATTCTCATATTACAAAGTTACTCAGTTAATTACGTTTGTATTGTATGTGTATTTGATTTTTACCTCTCATCCAATATAGATAAAAGTAGAATTTTGAAACCGGTACTTCTCTCTACAATGAATTGAAATCAAGGCCATTTTGAGTGTAAGAATGAGGCCAGAGTTAAAGTTCTTCCATGCAAAGTAATGATTACAAGTTTAAATTATCATAGCCAGAGTACCAGTTTCCCCCTAAACATTGCCATTTAGATTCTCATTCCTAACCAAGGGATTTTTTATAATTAAAGGTAATCTTCACTAATTTTCCTTATGGCTTAATTACAACATGATAGGTCCACCATCACACAGTGGGGAAAATCAAACCCTTTGAATTCAAAAGCATATACAGTGTTGATATTTTTATATTTTGGTCATTTAAAATAGAGTAATCTTATCTGCATCTTAACTCGTCACTTGTGTAATCATTATCAGTCATATTTTTTTTTTTTTTGTATTAAGAACTATCTTCAGTAGATAGCAACATTTGGAAAAATGTTCAGCTCTCTACTTAGCAGAAAATGGTCTTTGTAGTTATGATAAGTTTGTCAGTTTTATATTATAGGGCTCTAGATAAGCAGTTTATGCAAAAGAATGTATCCAATAGAACCTCTATTCAAAACAATACAAGATTTTGATAGCTTTGATTTTAAGCTATACCATACCTGCCAACCTTCCTGTTTTATAGGAATCATCCATATTTTGAACTTTCCAAATTGCAAACAAGTCTTGAAATAATTGCCAGAAAAGTCCTGAAATATTTTTAGGGCTCCTGAAGGCTCTTCTGTAGCTTAAAAAAATACTAAAACCACTATTCAGGAGACTCTGACCCTGTGTACTCCATAGAGGTTCGTTCTAACAAGTAAATCTTCTTCTTCTGTGTTCCAGACAATGTGGGTTCTCAAATATGATCCAGCCAGAGATGGTTACCACGTCTTGTGTCTTACTGAATTCCGCAAGGTCCTGTTTGTGCATTGTTGCTCCAGGCAGTGGCAGACCAAGAGGTGCTTCACCGCCCGCGGCGCCGCCCCAAAAACCACAGGCAAGTAAAGTGAATAAAATCCACCCATAAGGGATTTCGTGATGGGGTTCGGGATGTATACATTCTGATTTCGGGGTTCTCAATGTTGGCAGGTATGCTATACTGATTCTAGAGTACAGCAAGAAATATTTTGGGGGAAAATCAATATACAGTCACATTTTTTTATAAGAAAGGCAAAGGAATTCATATCACATGATGATTAAAGCAAGTATGATGAATAAAGCAAGTATGATGAATAAAGCAAGTATGATGAATAAAGCAAGTATGATGAATAAAGCAAGTATGATGAATAAAGCAAGTATGATGATCTTGTCAGAAAAATTGTTTTTGGCGACTTAATGCACAATGCAAGAACTATGGACGGTCCTTTAAGACTAGAGATATAACTGCGAACCAATGGTCAGATTATTTAAATTCTTTAGTGTTAATTGACTGCATGCCTTGCATCTGTGAGCAGTGTAATTACTAATTTGGCTATTTTGCCTGGTTTTGTTTTTTTTATTATACAAATATGGAATGTTTATGAGTGTAATGGTAAGAATATTTTCATTAGATGAAATATGGGCTGTTCCATTCAATAAGGCGACAAAAGACTTATATCATATGCTAGACATAGGGCATAAAACACACACACACAAAGCCTAATTGGAGGATCATTTACAAACCTTGTGATTGTTTTTAAGTTATCTCCTTCTGCAGCTTTTTAGTTCCAAATTCCTTCAGATTGCACTTTTTTTTTAAACTTACATATGTGATAAGAATTAAAAAAAAGATATCAAACAGTTATAATAATTTGTATTTGTTCTATGGTGTGACCTTTCTCCTTTAGCTGCAAATTCCAAATTTTGAAAATAGAGGTATTATTCCTGGTGTGATTGTAAACATGTGAAGCGATCTGGAAAAACCCGCCACATGGTGGGAAATTTATATTTTGAGTTTTTTACAATCACTGCAGAGTTTGAAATCTAAGTTTCCATAACGGTGTACTTTCTTCTTCTTTGATACACCCGTCAAAAGTTACGCCTCATACAATCTGACAGAAAAATAAAGTACAATATAACAGATTTTAAGGTTTTTCTTTCCTTTTTATTTTTTTCAACCTGTCCTGGTGACGCCATGTGGAGCCAGGTTTTCCCCGAGCAACCTCACAGTATTTATATCAGGCCCCGGCAAATGCCCTATTGTTTGTAGTCGCTGGTCTAAATTTGTCATGCTGGCCGCATCTATAATCAAACTTCAGTCTCATTCTCAAGAGATTTATAATTCAAGGTAATTCTATCATTATGCCCTGAAAGTATGACAATACAGAGCCTCTATTGATTTTTTTTTAATTGAACAAAAACCTGTACTGAACGCATTGAACACAGCAATATTACACAACAAACCCACACACACATGTGGTATGACCTGAGTGTATGGAACATGTAAAAACCCCAAGTCCTTAAGTATCAACTTTAGACTGCGATGGGAACAATATTGCATTAATTCACAAGCTGTTTATAAGATAAGTAGCAAGGGAAAGTATGTAACATTTTCATCCAACCGTAAAACCCATGCCTGACAAGTTCTTTATATTTTTTTCTGTTCATGTATGACATATAGTCCAAGACAGGATTGAGTACAGAAATGTAAGGCCATCTTGCGATTGGGTGAGTTGACATGCAATGCTTAAAAAACTGCATTAATGGAATGTAGGGCTAATTCCCACAAGTCATGGCCATATTTATGTGAGGACTGATTCCTTTTGAAATCTGCTTTATCCCTTCTAATTTATAAATTGGTTGTGTGTGTGTGTGTTGTTTGTGTGTTGCGTGCAAATGCATGCATGTGAGATAAAGACTAGAAATTACTGTACTGACCCTAGTTTAGTCCCACCTGTTTTTACCCTGAAATTAGCTTCAATTCAGGGGTGGGATTATAATGGGATCTCCATCCTAACACACACACACACACAAGCATCAAAATGTCAGCCTTTTGAGAGCTAAACACATTCAGATATTTTCAAGTGTCAAAAGAGTTGTGTCAACAAAGACCTGTAGATGAACTGTACTTGGGGACAGAAAAGGGGTGGAGCTATCAGCGCGTATGTCGTGTAGTCGGTGACCCAGCAACAGCAGATCACTTCGGTGGCCAATCATGGGAAAGTGCATTTTTTCTGCAGTAAATACGCAGAGAACCAGGAAGTATGCGCTCGTCAAAGGGTTTCTGTCCCCGACTGTAAAGCGTAGACCTAATTTTGTAAAGAAAAATCACAAGATATTACCAAAACAGTACTGATTGTAACAAGAAGTTGCATGTAATCTATTGCCTTCCAATGGAAATAATGGAAATTGTCCAAATAAATCAAAATCGAGATCAAGATACCACTGTGATTAACTAATTACCTTATATAATCCTACGAATAAGCAATATTACCGGTCAGGAGTACGTTGGTCTGATATCGCAAACCAAGGCCAAGAAAACATTTGTCATGGAAACCATAATGCATACAGCTGTATAAAATCAGATTTGACACATATTTCCAAAGTGCTATGTGATAGAAAAAAAAATCAAAATTTTCTCGCATAGAGCAATAAAAATAGAAATTGGCGTAACACATAGCTTTTTTTTTTACTTAATAAAGAAGTGGCATAGCACATAGTATTTTGTGCCAATTGTTTATGAGACAAACCATTTTTGGGAATGACCTAAAATAAATTTGTCTGTAATATAAATTGAACCCCTACTTCAGTCATATGACATGTGCCAAGTATTTAGAAGAATAGATTAAATATACCTATCATTTTTACATTGAAAATATTTTTTAACCCTTGCTCAATTAGTCTCAAATTTATGAGCATTTGGGTTGCCTTCGTTCTACATCTAAGATCACAGAGTACCGTACCTTAATTAAATTTCTACTTATGATATGCTTGCTTATTTCAAATGAAACCAACTGTGACCTTAAATTCATTCTCATGAGTGCATTTTAATAATTATTAGACGTGAGTCTGTATATTAAAATTGGTCTACTTTGAAGGTCCAAAAATGTATGGGCAGAAGACAGTAAATGTTCGCATGTTGGGGGTGGGTACTGCCTTTGGCATTGTGAGTGAAAATTTAACTTCTGTCAAAGGTTTTGGTTAGAGGGAGTGGTATTTGAGGCTATAAATTGAATAGGTTTATTTTTTAAGTCTTTCGTCCAGGGCTGACGGCTTGTGTTATTGTTTTTTTTTAGGAAAAGGGTGGATTTTTTGGTTGAATGTGTGAGGCAACGTTATTTCAAAGAAATGACGTACCTGTCACAACTTGCAATGTGGAATATTCCATTTCCTAAATGGGGGTATCGAAATGAGGAATCATGTAATGATTGTCTCGGGAGAGGTTTAATAAAATATAAAGAACAGCGCAATTCTAGGTTATTTTATTTGTGTTGAATGGTGGAATTAGGGTGCACATCTTATATTTTGTCATCATGCATTTTTTTTTTTTCGCATTGTAGGTGTTAGGAGTTTGGTTTAAGTGGTTTGAAATTCTTTTTTGATTTCCTATTTTAGAAACAAGAAGTACACTGATATATGACCTATAGGTCTTACTTTAACACTTAAGTGGTAAGGAGAGCATGGGACCCAACAGTTGGTTCTGTGTCCTTTTTACAAGAGACTATTACTCTACATTATTTATCTTTCTTTTCCTTTTGGGGGGGGGGGGGGGTTAACTTGTGAACTATTTCGTGTTCGTACTTAAAGTGACAGGAGGAGATTTTTTTAGGATAAAAATTTCTCTCAAATTGCACAGGATCGATTGTAGACCACCTACAAAGAACGTTCCGAAGGTTTATTGGACAAACAAGTACAAAAGAAAACAGCAAACCTTGTTTTGAACTTGCCTGACTATCATAATTGTCCCCATAGAACACCGTGCTTTGACGGCGTATTCGGCTTATTCACTTCAGGTGTGATTTAATACATTGGAAAGCATTCCAAATTCAAAAAAAATTGGGGGCGCTTCTTTCTGGAAATCTCCTCATGTCTCTTTAAGCTATAAGCATTAAGGAATTAGGATAAAAAGTACCTTGGATTATAAATCTATTTAAGAATGAAATAAAGGTATGATTTTTGGGAAATGGTATTCCCCAATCTTAAAACTGAAAAAATATGTTGCTTTAACTGGACAATAGTGTAAGATAGGTTGTGTGAGAAACATGTTAAAAGTAGATTAGTGAGTTTGTCCTTTGACCCCTCCACATCTGTGTCCT
Source organism: Ophioderma brevispina (assembly GCA_023653785.1). Taxonomy (NCBI): domain Eukaryota; kingdom Metazoa; phylum Echinodermata; class Ophiuroidea; order Amphilepidida; family Ophiodermatidae; genus Ophioderma; species Ophioderma brevispina. Next base: position 8,218 of record JAMKCH010010219.1, on the reverse strand, counting down.
ACCTAAGGCAAAAAAAACAGTTTGTTTGCTGTAACCCTACCGAGCCTAGAAAAACCTGCCGACTCAATTTTTTTATGCAAATTAGCACAGAAAAAAAATCTGTTGACCAAACCTTGTTTTCATTTACAAACATTTTTTTTACCAACACAAGAGGGAAAGACTGTGCGCGATGTACAAAACCTCAACCTCAACATTAATGTAAAAAAGCAGTGTAATGCCCAGTCAAATTGCAAATTGGAACCGGCAGGACCATGAAATTGTGTAAATTCCTAGCACTGAGAATTTCTTCGTAAATCTAATAATTATAATTGAACATAATTGTTTTGACTGGCCCTGCCCACACAGCAATCCTTTTTTGTCTCGCCTAACTTTTGCGGCAGACACCTAGTAATCACTTTCTGTCTGTCTGTCCGTCTGGTCTGTCATGCTGTCTGTCTGTATGTCATGCTGTCTGTCTCCCCCGTCCCGTGTTAACCTCTTGTGTACGCTTTATCTGGAGTTTCCTAAGGGCTACGATGATGTAACTTGGTGGAAAGAAGCGGGCCCCATGAGTTCTTGAACTGATTAGATTTGGGTCGTAAAATATGCTAATTAATTAATCTAATTTGCCATATTTACGAAAATTTTCCCGTAAGGCTTGTGTTACAGTTTTCTGGAGTTCCGTAGGCGTTTGATGATGTAACTTGGTGGAAGGGAGCGGGCTGATAGTTCTCGAACTGATTAGATTTCGTGGCCAATTAAGTATGCCAATGATCTAATTAATAATCAAAACTCAAGCGTATTGCCTAATAATTGTTGAAACGGTACAGCTGATACGGAAAAAGTCCTTCACTCATGAAAGCCTATCATGGTGGCGCAATCTTTTTTTTTGTCAATTGAACAGTGTGTGATACATGCGGCTTAGTATGTAAATGAGCTATTAACTCTGCGTATTACTGTACTGAACCGTACATCTGTAGGCAACTTCCTTCGCTGCATGAAAGAATATCCATGCAGCTGTTCGTGTGAATCATAATTGGGTCAAAGTGCAATTTTGATCATAAAATATGCTAATTGTCTATTTGCATATTTAAGAAAAAAGGTTGTGTACAGTTATCTAGAGTTCCGTAAGCATTACTGATGTACTTGGTGGAAGGAAGAGGTTAAAGATTCTCGACCTGATTAGATTTGGGCATATTTTGGGTTAATTATGTATGCAAAGACTAATTAATATGCTAAAATCTGCGTAATTGCTATATTTTTTGAAATGGGGGTACCTCCGGCATACACAAAATTCCTTCACTGCATGAAAGCTTGTATTGGGCGCATCTTTTTTTTTTGCCATTTGAAAGTATGTGATTTTGCGGCTTAGGTTATGCAAATTAGCTAATTAAATATTCATAATGGCTGTATTCGCTGAAACGGTACATCCGATAGGCAAAATTCCTTTGCTACATGAAAGACTAGTCTGCCATACTTCTTTGTGTGATGCATCTATTGTGGTCAAAATGCATTTGGGCCACTTAAAGGTGCTTTTGTGATGCAATGATCTAAATAAATATGCGTAATTGCTCTAACGCTGAAACTTACATTTGGAATTTGCAATATTTCTGTGTTACATGGACGTCAGTTTGGGTGTTGAGAGGGAGTAGGGTGTTGGGGACGGAGAGGGGTGTTGGGGCGGGGGATGTTGGGGTGGGAGGAGTATTTGGGAGGGGTGGGGTGTGCATGGTATTTGGGTGAGGGGGTAGGGTGTTGCGGGTGTTGGCGGGTGTTGGGTTTGCGGGCGTGTTGGGGAGGGGTGGGGTTGCGGGGTGTTGGGGATGGGGGTGGGGTGGTGTGGGTGTTGCGGGGTGTTGGGAAGGTGGGAATGGGGTGTTGCAGGTGTTGGGGAGGGAGTGGTGTTGCGGGGTGCTGGGCGGAGGTGGGGTGTTTGGAGGAGGTGGGTGTTGGGGAGGGGTGGGGTTTTGTAGGGTGTTGGGAGGGGGTTGGGTTTTGGTGGATGGGGTGGGTTGCTGCGTGGTTTGGGAGGGGGATGGGCGTTTTGCGGATGTTGGGGAGCGGGATGGGGTGTTGCAGGGCTTTTGTGGAAGGGGTTTGGGGGTGTGGTATGGGGAGTGGGTTTGGTGGGTAATGCAGGGTGTTGGGGAGGGGAATGGGGTGTTGGGGAGGGGGGATGGGGTGTTGGGGAGGGGGAATTGGGTGTTGGGGAGGGGGTTTCGGGTTGCGGGGTGTTGGGGAGGGGTTGGGTGCTGCGTGGGGGTAGGGGAGGGTGAGGGGGGTGTTGGGGATGGGGATGGGGTTTGCGGGTGTTGGGTCATGGGGATGGGGTGTTGCAGGGTTTTGGGGAGTGGGGTGGGGTGTTTGCGGGTTTTGGGGGAGATGGGGTTTTGCGGCTGTTGTGGGAGGTGTTTGGGTGTTTTCGGTATTACGGGTGTTTGCGGGGTAATTGGGGAGGTTGGGACTAGCGGGTGTTGGTGAGGGGGATGGGGTGGTTGGGTGATGGGTGGGGTTTGCGGGGTGTTGGGGAGTGAGGTGGGGTGGTTGTTGTGGTGAGGGGTGGGGTTGTTGCAGGGTGTGGGAGGGGTGTCTGTTGCCATTGTTTTGGTGTATGTCTTTGGGGTTGCTTGTGTTTGTTTGGGTGAGGGGGTTTGGGTGTTTATTGTCATGTGTGTTGGGAGGTGGTTTGGGGGGCTTGGGGTGTAGGGGAGGTGATGGGGGGTTTGGGAGGGGTTGTTGGGGAGGGGAGGGTTTGGTGAGGTGGATTGTTTTGGTTTTGGGATGGGAGGAGGGAGGAGGGGGGTGTTGGGGAGGGGCGGGGTGTGTTGTGGAGGGGGATGGGCTGCTGGGCGGGATGGGGTGTTGGGGTGGGATGGGGTGTTGGTGGAGGGGGTGGGGTTTGGGGAGGGGGTGGGGAGTTGGTCTGGGTGTTGGGAGGGGGTGGAGTGTTGCGGGTTTGGGGAGGGTGTGGGTGTGGCAGGGCTGTTTGGGAGGAGGGTGGGGTGTTGCTGGGTTTGGGGAGGGGTGGGGTGTTGCAGGTTTTGGAGAGGGGTTGGGGTGTTGCGGGTGTTTGGGATGGTGGGGGTTTTGCTGGGATTTTGGGGTACGGGGGTTGGGTGGTTGCGGGTTTGGGGAGGGGATATCTGCCAATCCTCCACTGTATCTGCTTCACTTTTTTGGGAACCCCTGTCTTCATACAATTGCAATCGTCCCTTCTGTCTCTTGTCTTACCGCTATACGCGAAAGCAAGCGAGACTTGTGGTTCGAGCACCGCCGTGACTGTGGTCATTTTCATATCACTTATAATGGGACTAAAAAGTACTACACTGCATTGTAGAGTCGCTAGTATCGAGTGCTTCATTGTTTGTATTAGTTATGACATGTAGCAAGGTTCTTCACTATGAGTAAGGCCTTAAGTGTATGCTTTCTACCATGGACTCAGTCCGTAGTGTTGGATGGTCACATGTAGAAAAGATCCAGTAGCTTTCCAAAATGCATTGCTTCCATGCTGTTAACACAGCTACTGTTAATTTTTCTCTAAAACAGATGTGTATTGCTCAATACACCGGTGAATGAAAGCTATTTGACTGTGCATGGGATTGAGACTTTATTAGCTCATAATGCTGAAGTTTCATTTATTAACATACCATAATCAAGCTTGCAGTAAGGTACCGAATTTGCCAATATACCACCAAATTGCTTTTAATCACTAACCGAAGGTGAAATCATGCATGCTGTGTATCTCTGACGTATGAGTTTTATTGAGTTGGTCATAATGTCTCTAATTGATTTTAAAGATTATCTGTATTTCACAGACAGCTTAACTTGCAAATTGACATGGAACTGACAGTTTAAACATTTAATATAGCTAGAATAGAAAAAAGGCAATTAATCTGAATTCAGTCATGTGAATTACGGAGTGTTCAGGTGCAAGAAGCTGTCGTATTTGGGCAACTGCATGGGCAATCGTTTTAATTGCATGAGGGTGATCTGCTTTGTAGGGATTGTGGTAAAAATTCTTGGAAATGCAAGTTAGACATGTTAGGCCAAGAAAAGCAAGTTTGTCTCACACTTCCAGTTTGTATAGGTTTAAACTGGTCAAGGAAACAGTGTAAACTGGCTGCAAGTGGCCAAAAATTGTCTAAAATGCAACAAAAAGAATTTCTCGTGCATAGCCATAGCTTTTTTTAGAGCTGGGCCCACACACCAGCACATGCACACACGCACCACCTCACACAAACCACCCACAAACACACACGCACATGCAATCCCACAACGTCAAATAGTCAAATCATAGCACCCCACAAACGTCAAATACCACCAATTATCAGTTCTACCAATGCACACCCAAATGTTACTTTAGTAAAGTACCAGACAACACACACACGCAACTCATAGGACTTTTTATGCCTGTGGGGACCTTACACACGTAAACTGATAAATCGCATATTATATTGCACTTTATTCTGTTATTAAAGGTGCAACAAGAGATTTTTTGAGTCATCCATATATTGTGTCATATGTAGTTATTTCTTATAGATTAGACCCTCAATATAATTCTTACCTATATTTGGCTACAGATATGCCTTGAAAGTGAAAACAAAAGGTGCTTTTTATTTGCTCATATTTCAATCTAAAACATAGGCTGAATTTAGTATTTACTCCTATACCAAATTAGAAATTGAATATTTTTGTACCAAAGAAATATTTCTCAGCTTAGTCCTTTCAGATGGGGGTATAATTGATGGAAAGCTTAACATCAATGCAAAAATCAGAATTTCCAATATTTTTTGGGACACCTGTTATGTGAAATCTCTTGTTGCACCTTTAAGTAAATTAGGGTGATGGGCTGTCTCTAAGACTTTTACATATTAATTAGCTTGTGGAGACAAAAAAAAATGTTCCCACAAAGAAAACAACGTCCCCATAATGCTTGAAAGCTTCCACACACACATACACACACACACACGCACACACCCTTGCACACACGCACACACACATACACATACACGCATGCATTCACACACACACACACCCGAACCCACAAACACCCACACACACAAAAGAAAGAAACAGCACTTTGTTTTTGAGCTACTGGAAGCTGAGACAAACTATTCTTTTTTTGGCCTTACACTTTATTACCTAAAGGGATGCATGCTAGGCCCCATTTCATACTACAAGAAAAGTATACCTGAAGGTGCCTATACTGCAGAAAAAGAGCGCTGAATCCTAAAACTCTGTAAAATGATTCACCTAGCTACAAGCAATCAATGTGTATTCTTTCAAATTTTGCAGTAATTTTGTTAAAAAAAGTGATGGAACACTTTGTCAGATTTAGGGAAAGAATTGATCCCCTCTCCCCAAAGGCAATGTTTATCCAAGTCATGTTATTAGCAACCTCAACAGGTCCGCCAACATTGATTGATGGGGAGTAGGGAACTTCATGGTGAGGGGAATTCCCCTGCTTTCTAATGAACGATGGCTTGCCCATTTGCAAACTCATTTGTAGACATGGGGATAGTTTCTACATATTGCACCGAGTGTTCCAATGACTTTGGGCTTTGTTGGATACCCATGCTTGTTCCAGTGGTTCTGAAAGTGATCCCTGACAGAACCAATTTTCAGTTAAAATTACCCCTAAAGGGACCAGTTTGGGGGAAATTATACTAGTTTTCAGTGAAAAATACACCCCTAATCGGACTGATTTGAAAATTATATGTGACCTGTTCTCAATACATGAACAAAACGATACCTTTAAAATAACACCTTTAAGTGTAATTACTTAATAGCAAAAATAACTTACGACTTTGGTCATTAACATTTTTTACAATGCTGAAGTGCATTCCAGTACAATACTTTACCTGTGTTAGTGTATTGAGTTAATTTAGTAAATTGCTGGCTCATTCATCTTTTTATTTGGTGGTGCATTTCATGATGTTAGCATCTACCGTAGGTTTATTTCAAAATTTCTGTTGATTCTGATGACCTAGTTACATCTGAGAAGATTAGATGTAAAATTAGGCAGCAATACTTTTTGTAAGTGTTCCATGGAAGGTGTGCCAGAAACGTTCCTGTTTAGCTTTGTTTTCATATGCATTGACTGTATTTTTATACAGCATCAACAGTGTCACAAAAAATATGTAGAAGAATGTTATCAAGGGTCTATACTTTGTCTCGTCTGAAGTATGAAGTGACAATGCAGGCCGGTGTATATCCAGAGTTGCAGTGCAATTGTGCTTTGCCTACACGCACACTGAAAGTCGGGACAATTATACGCCTGCGTCGCTACTTCGTACTTCAAGCTGGACAGAGTATAGCAGGGTTTTATCCCCTAAAAAACTTGGGTGTGAAGCACAAACTTTGGTAACACTCAGGAGTGTTTGGAGTGTCGTACCATGTGGACAGCTTGGGGGAATAGGGTGAACTCTCAAGGTCATCTTTGTTGACAAATTTCTGTGTTTGAATATCACCTGTGAAAGGCCACAGCTTCGGGTATGTTGGCTTCTGGTCTACACTTTGAGAAGTGGGGGAGAATGGTCGGGGGGTGATTTCAGAGTTTCGGCCATCTTGTGAACACAACTTGGAGTGAAGTAAAATAATTGGATTTAGTTTTCACCTCTGGATTTTAAACCTTTGGAGTTTCGTGACCATTTGAACATTGCTAATATCACCATTTTGTTGACATGTCAGGTGAAAAGTCTTGGGATAACAAAGTAGCCAATAACAAATATCCAATCTCCATTATTGTGTCATCTGCAAGAGGGTCCGAAGGGATTGCTGTGATAGTGTGTCTATGTATCTGTTTGTGGTGAAATTGTTGATCCTAAACATAGTTGCATTGTGTATCCACATATGTCAATCAATGACACCAGGATAAAATGGTCATTGGGTAGTGTCCCACATGTTGGTAACCTCATGTGACCTTGGTGACCTCATGTGACCTTGGTGACCTCATGTGACCTTAGTGACCTCATGTGACCTTATTCACAAACCATGATAGCAGATGACACATGTATTCAGTGAGCACTGTATTTTTTTAGTAATTAAATGCTTTGTATGGAATGGCTTCTGGATTCCTTTTGAACTCACTAAATTAAGTTCTAAAGTAGGAGGGGAAAATCCCTTCTGCTTCTCTGTGAAAATCTGCTGCTAAAATTGCTTTCTCAATATAAAAAAATATCAATTCTGAACATTTCCCTCCAGACAGCCTCCAGATTGCTGGGTATACAGTGTTATTCTTGCTTTTTGCACTTTTGGGTAACATCAGATTCAAACATTCTACGGACGGGTATTTCATTAGCATTTCAAAGTTTTTTTTACAGCGAAGCTCATTTATGTTAAAAAAAAACAAATAATAATAATAAAAATGTCTAAGTTGTGAATGAGGTTAATTGTCTGGATATCGTTTGTTTTCTGTGCATAAAATAAGTAAATGCAGCCAATTGATGCTCCTGCAGTGCTGTGCCATAATTCATTGTCAAGCTGAACATGTGTGTATTGAATTTGTTTTATCACTGGCATTCAACCCAGAAATACTCAATTATTAACTGTGATTAAACCTCAGATGTGGATTATGCAAGTGATGAAAATAATTGTTGTCCCCAGGGCATGTAGCTCTTCAGTTATGATCCAAAAGGGATGGATTGAAGGAATTAGGGAAGAGGAGAAGGAGAAAAGTCAGAAATTTGTGTTGGTCTCAAAGGTCTCAATCCCATGACCAGGGATACCTTGACGCTACGGCGGTGTCGCTGGCCGCCAGCCAGCGATCTTGTGCCCATACTTGTCTTTGTTTGATGACGTGATGGCTACATCCGGGACTTGGTGCATTTTTCTCACTCAAAGCTGTAGGATTTTGCGAGGTTCAGTGGCCTTAGGGTTATTGTTATTAGAGCATTATTGAGTGGCATTATCTCCAAAGCGAAGCTCAATAACATTTAAACATCTCCTAGCCGTTAGTGAAAGCTTTGAACATCCTTGCATGTGTTGGTGAATATGGTATTATTGTGTCCTCAAAATGCTTTGGGAAAAAATGATAAATTGTTATTCTAAAAAGCAGAAAAGAAGTGTATCATTTTAGAGGTGCATTTCATGTTCTTACAAACAGCAAAGTAGTGTATTTTAAAGGTGTAATTCATTATTTATGATTCACTAGACTTTTTTTAGAAAAGTTTATTCTACAAATCCTTGTTGTTTTTTATCTTGCATTTTGTTGGTGTGAGTAAGTGTTTGTACCACAGTG